>WSXT02193714.1:0-19449 GCA_011762715.2 Neuroterus valhalla
TACAATATATGTATATAATTATATATATATATATATATATATATATATATGTATGTAGAGTGTGTGTACTACTCTAATAGTACTATACAACACCTGCCTTACAAAATTGAATAGCCGAGTCTTAGAATGATTGCTCGGCCACAGAAATCAAAAAGAAAGGGAAAAAAAGAGTCTTTTTGCGGTTTTGAATATGCATGAAAGAAGCGAATTTCAGTGATGCAATATTAAGAACAAGATAAAAGATAAGGCAAGCCGTTGAGGCGACATTAAAAGAGAAGCAGCTGCATACGGGCATCATCTCCTGCGGTCCCTCAGCTGTCACCATTCCTCCCAAAGCTCAAGATGCCATGAACTTCCGTGTGCAATTTGTCATCAGATATATTTCTAGATAGGTCTGAAAATTTCTCCCCAAATTTCAAAAATTGCGACTGCTGAAAAAAATACATTTTATAAATAAAAGATGTCCAGAATAAAAGGAGGATATTTGAACAGATAATCATCGAGAGCGTTAAATGTTCCCTTGCACGATAGAAAGATACTTTCATTCTCCCAGAAAAATTTTCTAAACTTTATTCTTCTTTTACTGCGATATTAGCAATATCTAATTATTCATGATGATATGAGGGGATGATATAGACTCTCCAAATAAATTTATTTGAGATCGTTGTTGGGATAAGGATGCAATAAAAATTATTATTATGGACCCTAAATCCAACAACTTATGTCAACATTCATTAACAAATTTTGTCAATTCTTTTCAAAAAAGGGACTGCTAGACAGTGGTACTAAAACAACTTTATAATAGAAATTAGAAAATTCTCCTTAAAAAGATAGGGTTGTAATAATGTACGTGGCAAAGCGAATTCAACAAAAAAAGCTATGTATCTAATATACGTACACCAGTTAAAATCTTTCTGAATAAAGTGTCCACTTATTGACTTACACATTGCAACAAGGAGTACTTAAGCTGTTTATTCAGCGGCGTCAAAAAAAGGAAAGTCTATTATCTTGTTATCCAAATAGGCCGTTTATCAAGCTCATAAGATGATACACGTCCTAAGTACTTGATGCACTCTAAGTGCACTAAAATGAACCGTAATAGAATATAAAATAAAATATAGCTTATAAAGGTGTTTTACAAAGTTGTTCTACAACATTGCAATAGCGGATTATCTCGCGGATCATAAAATTCCCCAATATTCCTAATAAAAAACATACGAAAGAGAATTTTTCAAGGAAGAAAAATAAGTAACAAAAAAATGCATACAATGTTATATTTTCCAAAACACAAACAGGCGTATGTTGCAAGAAAGTGATTTCTTGCAATAAATGCAGATCAGGTGTATCCCCTTACGGTTACGTCTGCCGGTAGTAAAAACTGCAATTCATGACCTGCATTTTCAGTTCGGGTTTCCTCCCTAACTTTATTCGATTCGTTCACCTCTGAGTAAAAATAAGTTTCGAAGAAGTCGTGAGTTGAACGAGCGACTCACAAAACATTGGAGATTATCGCACGAACATAACTCTCAACCGGAAGTGAAGAAATGAGCTTATGTCGTGAAAAAAGTTAATTTTCTTTACATGTATTTAAAAATACAAACTTTCTTGAGCCTTTACTTCCACGCTCGCTTTCATTTTGAAAAATGTAACAGGAAGATCAAAAAGCTTCAAAACCACGGCGAGGGCTAGATAAGTATCAGGGTGGCGATTCGGCCGACGATTTCTAATTCCCTATCTTTTCTCGGTTCTTCAGGGTCAAGTTATTCAATTTTCCCGGTCAACTATAAGTAACATATTTATGTATGTCACAAAACGCAAACATTTATTCCAATTCATGACGTTCATTCTAAACATCCTTTAACACAATAGATCAAACATTGCAAAATAAATCAATTTTGAAAAGAATACTAAAATTTGCAACAAAAAAAATATAATTTTTTTACAAAAATTGGAACAGTTTAACTTACAATTAAAAAATCAATTTACGATAACAAAGAAAAAACCAACAAGATAGTTAATTTTTCAACCAAGAAGATGAATTTTAAAATAGAAATATAAATATTTAACTGGAGCACTTCAGTTTTCAACCATGAAGGTGGATATTTGAACAAGAAGATTAATTTTCAAATAGAAAGAATAATTTTCTAAGCCAAAATACGATTTTTCAAAAAAATAGTCAAATTTCGAACTCAAAATATAATTATCTTCAACCAAAAATGGAACAGTAACATTTTTAGTTTAAAAAAAATAATTTCAAACCTAGCATAAGAGTTTTAAACTAAAACAAAGAATCTTCAACTGAAAGAGTTGAGTTTTCAAACAGATGAACTATCTTTTACTGAAAAAGATCAATTGTTGAACAAAAATGTCAATACTCAAATTTGAAATGGCAAAAATTGATGTCAAACTAAATAAATGGATTTCAACTAAAACTATGGAATTTTCAATTAGAACAAGTTAAATTTTTCAGTTGCAAAAAATTACTTGTAACAAAAAAAAACTGACTTTCAAACACATTATTACATTTTTACACAAAATAATGAAGAATCAAATAAAGTTTTAAATATTTGGAGGTACAAACAGTTAAATGGCTTTTATGAATGGCTGTACCTCGCCCTTTAAGTTGTTATTCGACATACTATATTCTTTTGTACATTTTTTTTTTTTTTGGTTGGCAACTTAATCAAGATTTATTATTATTATTCTGTTTAACTAAAGTAGTTAAATTTTACACCAGAAAGACGAATTTTTACCTGAAATGATGAACATTTAACTAGAATAGTTCAATTTTTGAACAAAAAATTAATTTATATCCAAAAAATACAATTCTCCAACAAAATGGTTGAAATTTGAACTAAAAAAATTAATATTTTCAAACAAACGTGGAATAATGACATTCTTGGCTCAAAAAATTAATTTCAAACCAAACATAAGAGTTTTTAACTAGATGAATGTTCGACTAAAATGGAAAATGTTCAAGTTTATAACCTGGGTTGTTAACCGTAAAGAATAATTTCTAAAGAAGAATATGAAATTCCGAATTAATAGATAATTTTCTACCAAAAAATCAATTTTTCAAAAAATATGTGGAGTTTCAACGAAATAATTGAATTTTCAATGGAAAAAGAAAAATTTTTACTGAATTGTCGAATTTTGAACATTTTCGGGGTAAGCGTATACGTTTACCCCGAAAGGGATTTGGCTTAATGGTATAATAATAATAATGATGATGAATCTTCAACGGGAATAGATGTATTTTAAGCAAAAAGATGAATTTTTGAACATAGAGATTAATTTTATACAAAGAAGGCAAATTTTCCACAAAGTACATGAATTCTCAAAGAAATAGCTTAATTTTCAAATCCAAAAATCAATGTTTAACTAAATACTTTATGTTACACCAAAAAAAGATGCATTGATTTTTAACAAAGCAGTTACAATTTCAACCAGAGGTGAATTTTGAATTAAAATAATGCAACTTTAAAAAAAATTTAATTTCCAACAAAAAAGTTCAAATTTTGAACAAGTACTTGATTTTTGAACCAAAAAAGGATGAATTTAGAATGAACAATGTAAACAAGTTTTCCATCCTAATTAAGAAATATTTCCGAGAATATTTCTTCTTTGGAATACTACTTCTACTCTAGAGACTTTCAAAAGTTCCCGTTCCATGTAAATATTCCCTGTTTCAAGTGAAATTATAATTCTTCACTGAAACTCTCTGCCTTAAAATAAAAACTATAAATATTTTCTGAAATTGCCTGTCCCAAGTGAGATGAATGAAGGAAAGCAAATAAAACGCGTTGAATACATTTTTTTGAAAAAATTTAGACAAAAATTCTTATAATGTTTGGGCTATCATCAATTCGATTATCAAATTCGAGTCAGTTTAAAAAATCTCACAGAGCAGCAAATATGCAGAACGTTTTCCTTATAATGGAAAAGAATAAAAATTCTTCCTCTCATGAAGTATAGATGTATTTTAATATTTTGAGAATCAGATTTTTTTAATTGAATCTAAATTTAAATTAAATTTTTTCAAATTAAATTTCCGGTCATTTTTCGGGTTTTTTCCGGCCAAGTCGCCACGTCCTAGACTAGAACTCAGGTCCTAGACCCTTCTTGAGAAAAATTAATGAATGGAACTTTTTGTCTTCCACTAAGTCTAAGACAGAGACTGGTTGCTATGGTCTTTTGAATTTGTAAAAAAAGCGTTCAAAATATCAAGCATGCTGGTCATTCTGCTTCTACTACGCCAGGCAGATGTTCATTCTTCGAGAATACGTGTAGTTAGCGTAGTTTGGAGAAAAATTTCTACCCTGAAAGCGTCTCGTGAAAGAACAGGTGCACATAAAAAATCCTCCTGCGTAGTGTAACGTTCGATCGGACTTAATACCTGGGCGGGATAAATTTAGAATTCATTCATTTTTTGATCAAGTATAAAAATCGATCAAAAATTCTATAAGCTAATCTCGAAACTAATTTGCCTTATATATCTATGTAGCTTCCACATAGTCTTTGTTTCTGTTCTATTATCGGTTCTATTCACCCCCAAACTTCAATATGTTCATATGCTTCCATATGGCAAATATAACTTGAATCGTTCAACAAATGAAAAAAACGCAGAACGAATCAAAATGTAAATAAGTAGAATGAATTCTAAAAATGTATTTATTTGATTTTACCTATTCTAGAAATATGTATAGGAATAAGTTAAATTTAGAGGATTTGATGGATAAAATTTGTTGGAAAAGATAGTACGTTTTTGGTCGCATTTTTGTAAAGTGTACGCGTGCTTGGGGTTTTAGAATGAAAACGATACACCGATGGATTTTCTACCTTTTGCCTCGCGTCCTTTCATTTTTCTTTTGTCCTTTTATTCAGTTAGATCATCGCGGTTACGTTCAGGTTGTACGTAAGGAATAAAAGAAAAATCGACAAACCACAGGACTCGGGGCCTCTGACTAGGGTAATAGTTTCTTAAAACGTTTTGAATGAGAGAAAATTCTTTGACGATACTGAATGGGAGGCGTGGAACCAAAAGACAAGATTTTCAACAATGAGGAAGATCTAAGATTCTACGGCGACAAACTTCTAAAGATCGACGGGGTGACATTTCTGCAGAGTTGCACGTGTCCAAGTCATTTCCTCCTCTAACACTTTTCGACTTTTAGTGATTTATTTAAATTAGCAAATAAGAAAATCCTCAATTATCTAAAAATTCTTTCAAAATTTCACTCTTCTGATGCGGTTTAAGTATTTTTACTATCATCACCATTTCCCCCATAATTTTTTCTTACATATTATTTGTTTTGAAAGTAAATCAGGGTTGCTATTCGGCGGACGATTCCAAATTCCCGGTCATTTCTCGGTTTTTCAGGGTCAAGTTTTTCAATTTTCCCGGTCAACCTAAATTAACATATTCATATTTCTCGCAAAACGCTTCAATTTGCAACCATAAAGCATATAAGAATACTTAATATAATATAGGTTAATGTCTCGATTAATATAAGTATACTTGAAAAAAGGATCTTTAACTGAAGGAGTTGAGTTCTCAAACAGATAACTTATCTTCTACTGAAAAAATGAATCGTCAAAGAAAATTTTATAACTTAAATTTTAAATTGGAAAAAATGGCTGTTTAACCGAACAAATAGATTTTTAACTGAAATTGTGAAATTTTCAATTGGAATAAGTTAAATTTTCAGTTGAAAAAAATTAACTTATAACATAAAAAACTAACTTTCAACCAAAAAATAAAAAATTATTTGAACAAATTATTACATTTTTACAATAAATGATGAAGAATCAATTGAAATAGTAAATTTCTAACTGAAGTAGTCGAATTTTAAACCAGAAAGACGAATTTTTAACTGAAATGAGGAACATTTCACAAGAATAGTTCAAGGATTGACAAAAAAATCATTTTCATCCAAAAAATACTATTTTTCCACAGAATGGTTGAAATTTGAATCATAAGAATAGATACTTTCAAACAAAAATGGAATAGTGACAATTGGCTTGAAAAATTTATTTCAAACCAAACATAAGAGTTTTCAACCAGATGAATGTTCGACTAAAATGAAAGATGTTGGACTTTATGACTTGAATTGTTAACCGTAAAGAAGAATTTTTTAAGAAGAATATTAGAATCCAAAGAAAAAGATCATTTTCTATGAAAAATCGATTTTTCAACGAAATATGTGAATTTTCAACGGAATAATTGAATGCTCTATTCAAAAAGACAAATTTTCAACGAAATGTCGAATTTTGAACTAGAAAAGATCAATTTTCTGTGAAAATGAAACAGTTGACTTTTCAGT
This sequence comes from Neuroterus valhalla, assembly GCA_011762715.2. NCBI lineage: Eukaryota > Metazoa > Arthropoda > Insecta > Hymenoptera > Cynipidae > Neuroterus > Neuroterus valhalla. The sequence goes on from WSXT02193714.1 coordinate 6,324, forward strand.
TCAAGTAATTGATTTTCAACCAAAACTGATGAATTTTCAGGTATGATGATTCTTCAAATGAATCGATGATTTTTAATCAAAAAGATGAATTTTTAATAACCATAAAAATAGATATTCTCAAACAAAAATGGAATAAAGACATTTTTGGCTCGAAAAGTTAATTTTAAACCCAAACATAAGAGTTTTCAACCAGATGAATGTTCGACTAAAATGAAAAATGTTGGACTTTATAACTTGAATTGTTAACCGCAAAGAAGAATTTTTAAGAAGAATATTAACATAATATTAACATAATTGAATGCTTCATTCGAAAAGACAAATTTTCACCGAAATGTCGAATTTTGAACTAGAAAAGATCAATTTTCCGTGAAAATGAAACATTTATATTTTCAATTGAAGTTATTGATTTTTAACCAAAACTGATGAATTTTCAGGTATAATGATGAATCTTTAAGTAAATAGATGATTTTTAATCAAAAAGATCAATTTTAAACCATAAATAATAATTTTCTACAAAAAAGGCAAATTTTCCATGAATTACATAAATTCTCAAAGAGATAGTTTCATTTTCAAAATAAAAAATCAATGTTCAACTAAACACATGAATTTAACCCAAAAAAAGATGGATTGATTTTTAACAAAGTAGTTAGAATATCCAGAAGTTCCAGAAATATTTCTTCTTCGCAATACTACTTCTACACTAAAGACTGCTTGAAGTACTTTCTTTATATAAAATTAAGAAGAGGGGACATTTAAATGGTTACAAATTTTGAATTGAAGGCACGATGTTTCAAAACTCCTCTCTTCTGAATGCGAATCATAATTATTTTTAAATGTTCCCGTTGCATGTAAAAAATTCCCCGTTCCAAGTGAAATTTTACTTCTTCACTGAAACCCCCTGTCCTAAAATAAAAACTAGAATTATTTTCTGAAATTCCCTATCATCAATTCGATTATCAAATTTGAGTCAGCTAAAAAAATTTCACAGAACAACAAATTTGCAAAGCGTTTTCCTTATAATGGAAAAGAAATTCTTACTCTTATTACATATAGATATATTTAAATATTCTGAAAATCAGATTGAAGGAACGTTACATTCTTCAAATCAAATGATAAAATCTCTTTTTGATCCATAAAAAGAAGGCTGTCATTTTTCGTATTTTTTTTATATAATTTTTAATAGTCTAGGCTGAGTCAAGTAGATTCCCGGTTCTAATAAAACTCCTGGTCATTTCCCGGTCTTTTCCCGGTCATCTCACGGTCTTTCCCGGTCAAGTCGCCACCCTGCCTTGATGATACGTACTTTTTTACGTTCAAATTTAAAACCCAGAAAGATGCAGATATTTTCGAAGCCCAAAATTTAAATGTCCTTGTTAGCTCCTGATGAGGTCTTCCACTACCTACTTTATGGTTCACGCAACCATTCCTTTGAGAAACCAGCTAAGTTTTCTGACCTGTTCCGTAACAGGTAAAAATCCACCGTTTGGATTTTCGAAAGAAGGCAAGCAGCTGGTTCTTCAGAAAATTCTATACTTTTCAGACTTCCCAGTGGGACCTTACGTCAAACCTCCCTTCGAAGATTTAACTTCAAAACGAGCTTCAAAATATCCCACGTGAGAAGCTTTAAAAAAAATTTCGTGGAACTGCTCGATTCATTTATCAGTATTTTGTTATTTTGAAATGCGTTATCTTAGAACTTAGGTCCTAGGGAAAACCGAGGGGAAAACCCTAAATTTTGAAGATACATGTTTCGAACCTATCTGCTATTTTAGAAAACCATTTTAAATCAGGGATTAAGGAAAATGAGTTTAAATTTAGGTATTAAGATTGTCTGGCCTTGAGATAAAAAAAGTATTAGGATAATGTCTCGGATAATGTGTTTCTCGTTAAGATTATGTGGTTCTATTTTCATTCAACAATCGTGCAAAGCATTAGCAAATGAAGCATGGGAAACAATGATAAAGAATTTCAGGCAAGATTAAAACAAAGAAAAATGTTGGTTCTGAGATAATCTCTATCAGATATGTCACTACCCAAAAATGTCCAACTTTCTTGAAAATAACAAAAATATTACTCAAAAAATATAAAATACATTCAGAGCATACAATATTCCATTGTCTAATATATAATGACTCAATGGAATATTAAGTAGAGGTCCTAATCCTCAAACAGAAAACAGTTACAAATAAAAAATTTCATTGGTCCACAGTTTGATAATCCAATAAAATGTAATTTTTTTCATTGTATGTGTAGATTTTCAAAAAATTTCTAACACAAAACATCTACTACAAGTAGGAAGAGAAGTAATAGATATAAATGACATGTAGTTAGCAGAAATGATTGAAGGGATAGTTAATTCTAGAGGACAACATTTGCAGGAAATTTTCCAATTAATCGATGATTGATTTTATTTCAAATTTTCTCTTCTCATAATTATAAGGCATAAAACGTAGGTCGGTGCGACAAAGAAGTTGGAAAGATGCATGGCAGGTGCGTACGCGTGCCGTCGACCAATCGGGGACGACGCGACGTACTTATACGCACGAGACCATTTATCCTCTCATGTATTAACACACACGTGCAAGATGAGAAGGCAAAGGAGAATGGAGAGGATGAGAGGTACAAAAAACGCACCTTGCAGTAGCCGTGTAGTATTTTTAACCGATCGACAAAATTAGCAAAAGAATATAATAATTTGGTCAACAATACATAAAAGGCAACTTAAAAAACGACACTTTAAGTAGCACAATTCACCAGAAATACAACTTTTTTCAATTAAAAAAAAAAAGAACATTTGTTACTCTGCAATGCAAAATATTATAAAAAATACAAAACCATACTCTAATTTCAGGGTTGCTCTACACTACACTCTACAAGTCTACAGGAGTCGGGTTTTGTGATTCCAGTACATTTCCACGTCTTCCAGGTCAATTTTTGAAAAAATTTTCGGAGTAACTTTTTGAAAAATTCGAATAAAAATTTGTGCATAAAAAATAATTTTGAAGCATTTTGCTGTTTGTAATAACGTAATTTTATTATAAATAAACTGAGTATTCATTAGAAGAAAATTTTTTTTTTCGAATTCAAGAAGATTTTTTTTTTCTGTCAGAAAAGATTTATTTTATACATAAAAAGACCATTTCTCAATTAAGGATTAAGAGAATTGATTAATAGCTGAAAATGGAACAGTTACATTTTTAGCTGCAAAAAAAAAAAAAATTCTTAAAGAAAATATATTTTTAGGAAATAGTGCAATTTTCAACACAAAATATCAACATTTAACCAAAAAAAGTTTATTTTTCCACCGAGAAGATTATGTTTCAACTGAAAAAAGGTTGATTTTCAATGAAAAAAGACGAATTACAAACAAAATATATAAATTTTTAATCAAATAGTTGAATTTTCAATTGAAAAGGTCATTTTCAATCGGACGGTTGAAGATTTAACAGAAAAAATAAATTAATAACTAAAAACGGGAAACTCGAATTTCCGATTGGGAAAATTAATTTCCAAAAAAAAAAATGAAGCGAATTTTCTTATTTACACCGCAGATATAAATCTTCAACAAAGAAAATTACATTTATAGCAGAGTAGTTAATATTTTCATAAAAAATGTGACTTTTTAATAAAATAGTTGCACTTTCATCCAGCAGAAGAATTTTTCACTTGATAAGATAGAATTTATGACCCAATAGAACCCACAAAAAAACCAGAGTATTTATTTTCATAAGTAATTTTTTTATTTATTGAAGTCTTACATTATACGTCTTTGGTCCAGAACTGATCTCTTTTCGTTAAAAATTCTACTATCTGATTAAAAATTTAACCATTCTGTTAAAGATTAATTTGTTTAGTTGAAGATCTATCTGGATGGTAGAAAAAAAATTTTTGTACAAAATTTAACTCTTTTCTATAGAGAATCCGCTTTTTAGCTGTTTGGTTGAAATTGAAAATTATTCAATTTTGTAATATTTCATTATTATTGTTTCATTTTTTATTTGAATTATTCTGTCGAAATAGAAATCTGCTTCAGTTGAAATATCGTCTATTACATTTTTGGTTTCAAATTATTCTTTTTTTATTGCTAACTCAACTGTTGATAAAAAGTTGAACTTCTTTTTTGAGAAGTCATCGTTATTGCATGGTTGGCAATTTTATTGTTTTCTTCTTCATTCCTCTTTTCAGATATAAAATACTTCTTTTTGGAATGTAACTTTTACAGAATTCGACCAATTGGTTAATAATTCATCTTTGTAGGCTGAACATTCAACTATTTCAAAAAGAGACAACTTTTTCTTTTTAATTCAACTTTTTGTAGATAATTCATCTTTCATGGTGAAAACTTCTAGTTTTATAAGAAATTAGTTTTTTTAGCTTAAGATTTAACTATTCTCTGAAAATGGACCTGTTTATGGTTAAAGTCCAATCTCTTTTGTTGAAAAGTTCCAATATTTGATTGAAAATTCATCCTTTTTATGTCTAGGTGATAATTGCTGAAATCATCATTGAAAAATGCATAAAAACCATGTCTCATGTGTTTGAAAAAAAGATCTACATCTGAAATGGCAAAATAAACAAAAAAGTAGTAAAGTAATTACTAGAACTTCAAAAAACAATAGCAATACAAATTTCATGACTTCTCCAGATTTTCCAGGTTTTCCGGGTTCTGTATAACATCCCTGAATTTGATAAATTTTCAAGAAAAATTGTTGATAGAAGTAAGATTTTCTGTAGGGATTCCAATTGCTCTATTTTTAGTGAAACCAAGTATCTGTACGTTAATGAATAAAACTTGTTGGACTCAAATAAAAAAGTAAGCACGTGCTCAAGGAAGAGAAAAAAGTTGGACTTTCCATTCGATGCACCACTTTTTCTATTTATAAATGCTTAATAACCCGATTACTACATGGGCAAGAAGAACGAGTCTGACAAGGTGATTCCTTGACAGGTGAATACGATCTACACCTGAAATACATTTCAAGAAAGATCCATATCCCCTAAACGAAATGGATGTAAACATGTCATGAAATTAACATTTTTTATACATGAAGTATGTAGACTTCTTTTTTTTCATGGCTTACCATTACATATAATCTCTTTTACATCTTGTAACATTTTGCATCAACTATGATTGTTCATTAGGGTGGTCCAAAAAATTTTTTTTCGAAATTTTATGCAAAACGCCCGGAAATTTGTTCGTTACCACAAAAAAATTAATGCATTTTTTTCAAAAAGAAATAATACTTAGAGGTGGCGCAAGCCCCATGAAGTTTAACACGTATTTCCCGTAAGACAAAAAAGACGTTTTTGTAAATTTCATTCAGAATTCTCAATATTAGTTCAATCGAGTTCAAGGTAAATTCCTCTTCACAATCAGTCACAGAATGCGAATAAAATATTACTTTTCAAATATCATCCCCATAAGTCTGTTTTATAGGGTCCCAAAAAATGATTTTTTTGCGGTTTTTTTAAACGTAGATTATTTCAAAAACATGAAATACTACTTTATACTGATATATAGCTGTTTTAAAAATTTTTTTAAACAATTTATTATTGTTTTTAGCAACTTTCTCTTAGGAAAGGGTTAGGAAGTCAAGGTTTTTTTCTGAATTTTCCAACTCATTTTCAATGTTTCAGTAAAGCGAGGTAATAATCAATTAGAGCTAACAAGAATGATTATATAAACAATTTCTTATCAATTATAATAATATTCTCTTAAAATAATATGCTATAAAGTTGCGGTTTTTCCTGAATTTTCCAACTTTTTGTCCACTTTTCACTTAAAGTAAGTAATTATCTAATTTCATTGAACAAAAATATTTGTTGAAACAAATTATTATTGTTTATTGCTTTCTTCTTTTAGATTAGTGCTAAAAAGTTGCGGTTTTTTCTAAACTCTTAAGTTTTTTGTCCACTTTTCACTTACTGAGGTAATAATTAATTCGAGTTAACAAACATGCTTATTTAAATAATCCACTATTATTTATAACCATTTTCTCTTAGATAAATTCTAGAAACTTGTGGTTTTTCTGAAATGTTCAACTTTGCATTGAATGGAATTTGAATGAAATTCAATTAGATTGAATTGGATTGAACTGATTTAATTGTTGGTTGAATTAGATTGTTTTTTATCTAAAATCAACATTTTTTTCAAATATCAACCATTATATTTTTGATTGAAAATATATATTTTCCGGTCGAAAATTCAACTCTTTGGTTTAAAGTTAAACTACTTTATTAAAAATTCAATTTTTGCGTTGAGGATCCATAACTTTAGCAGGAAATTAAAAACTCAAATTTCACTGAATGAATTTAGCTTTTTTGTTTTACTTAATTTTTTTTTTTAACATTGGAAAAAGAACAAAAATTATTTACCTAAAACAATACAATACTAACTGAAAAAGTAAAGCAAAGTTAAACATTTCAGAAAAAACCGCAACTTTCTAGCACTTTTCTAAGAGAAGATAGCCATAAACAATGATAATTTGTTAAAATCATTATTTTTGTAAAATCAAATTGAATATTAACTCACTTCAAGTAAAAAGTGGACAAAAAGTTAAAAATTTCAGAATAAACCCGCAACTACGTAGTATTAATCTAGAAGAAGATAGCTATAAACATTTACAATTTGTTCGAACAATTTTTTTTTGCTAAATTAAATAAAATAATTACTTACTCTAGGTGCAATGTGGACAAAAAGTTGAAAATTTCAGAGAAAACCGCAACTTTGTAGCATTATTCTGAGAGAATGAAGTTATAATTATTAACGAATTGTTTAAACAATTATTTTTGTTAGCTTCAATTGACTATTACGTATCACTTCGCTTCAACTAAACCGTTGAAAAGAAGTTGAAAAATTCAGAAAAAACCTTGACTTTCTGACCCTTTTCTAAGAGAAAGTTGCTAAAAACAATAATAAATGGTTTAAACAGTTCAAATAAACATCTATTTATCAGTATAAAGTAGTATTTTATGTATTTGAAACAATCTGCATTAAAAAAACCGCAATAAAATCATAATTAGCGCCAAAAACTCGAAAACCCCATTTTTTCACTTATGGGTTTTTTTTGGGACCCTATAAAACAGACTTATAATGGGGATATTAGAAAAGTAATATTTTATTCGCATTCTGTGACTAATTGTGAAGAGAAATGGTGAATTTCGAACTCGGCATAAAAATCGAAAAAAAAAGTTTTCTAATGCACTTTTGAACCACCCTATTGTTCATGCTACTTTATCATTAAAATTTCTAGTTAAACGATAAGGAAAGAGTCAGCATAAACAATTTTTTCCACTCTATAACATATTTAGAAAGGAATCAGATTAGTAATTACAGTTTCATTTACTTTTGTGTAACGTTTTAATCTTTTGTTTAAACTGCACGCTGTGCAAGATCAACTTTTGTCTCTACGTGTCTTTCAGCGAACTTGAAATACACAGCTGCTCTCGGATAGTGAACATGACTTCACGTACAATACCGGGTAAGCGCACCAAGCCTTCAAAAATTACACTGAAAGTATTACAAAACCCTCGGACTCGGACCAGAGTAAAAGTAATGAGACTTATTCTTCCTTCAGTTTTTTCTGAAAATTTGACTCAGGTGCAATCAAACTCACTCTCGTTGATAAAAGAAACTAAGTTTCTTCTTCACAAGTCACAATTGACTTATTCTTCCTTTAAATTTGTCCACCTTCATTCTGATAATGTTTCATTATCATTATTACAATAGGAGATCTTCACATAGGAAAATTGAGTTTGCAGTATTGACTTAGCTGGAAGCTTTGCGCTCTAAACTGTCTTAATGGAAATTGCATAAATTCAAAGAATTTTGTGACACCATTTATGACATATTGCTAATAAATTAAAAAAGTCGCTTGCGAACTCGTAAAAGGTAATACGTCGGATATGCAGCTGCTCGAAGAAAGACGAGAACCCGATTAAAAATGCTGTATCCTGCAGTTGCCTGTTGGCGGATACAGAAGGAGAGCCTGCGAGCTGAATCATATTTGAGCTGATGACTAAAGCCATGAAAAAGTCACTAGAATGGCATTTGTCTAAGACAGGCAGAAACCTGTTGGGTCTTGCTAGTCCCAACTGTTCAACTTCGCATGCAAAACTATCAAACACATTTTTAATTCGAAGAACTCGAGATGTCGATGCGATTATCCACTGGCAGATGCGGTTCATAACAATAGAGTATAATATAATCTAAAAATTGAACTTAGAGGAATAAAAATACGTATATGTTAGTCATTTATGTATCAGAGATGATGTGCATGAAAAAAATCCAAGTCTGATCACAAAGATCCAATATATAAGGGATCATCCACAAAATACGTGATACATTTTTGTGGAGTTTAAGACACCCCTCCTCCCGTGCGTGAAGCTTTTTCCATTGTTGTTAACATGGAAAATTATATTTTGACAGCTCCCACCCCCCTCCATGAACGTATCACGTATTTTGCGGATGAACCCTCAACCGAAAATGAATTCGTATAATCTATATGGTTGAATTGTTATAGAATGTTCGAAAATCTACGTATGTACGAAATTGAAATTGGGACGAATGAATACTTTCAACAAATTTAAGAGACAAAACTTTGAAATTTTTAAAATAAATTAAATTTTCTATTATGTTATTATCTACCAGAGATAATAATAAGATTTTGAAACAGGAAATCCTACTTTGACCATCTTTTTACTTTCCATACCTTCGCGAATATAAAACTAAAATCCGCATCCATAGGTGCGCAGTAAATATAGGAGAAAATATACGTAAAATATAAAAATGAAATGAATATTAAGTAAAAAACCCCAAAAAAAGTGAGTTCTCAACAAAACTTCCAAATTTCGAATTTTCAACAAAGTAGGTTAACTTCAAACCGAACAGTTGCATCCCTGATTCGAAAAAATAATATTGCTGAACATTGTATAATTATCTAGCTAAATAATAAATACTTGATGGGAGTAGGTGCATTATTCAGTTAGAAGAATTATTTTTAAAAAACACAAGTTTCCAACAAAAAAAAAAACAGTAACATTTTCAATACGAAGATTTAACTTTAGAAAAAGTAGTTGAATTTGCAACTATAAAATGATGAATTTTTAGGCAAAGGAATTAAGTTTCAACTAAGATGATAAATTCTCGTAAAGAAGTAACTTTTCATCAAAAAAGTTAAATTTCGAAAAATGCAGATAACTTTTTATCCAAACACATAAATTTCCTGCAAAAGAAAAACGAATTTGCAACAAGATATTCGAATTTTCAATCTGATTTGATTTAGGATTCAAGTATTTTGTTTAACAATCATCTTTCTTTTCACTGATTTGTTAAATTTTGATTTTTTTTTCAAGAGATTCATCGTTCGATTTAAAATTCATAACTATTTTGTCGAGAAGTAGCGTTTATTTGTTAAAAATAATTTTTCAACTGAAATTACAGCTTTTCCCTTTTTAGTTCATTATTTATCTTTTTTCATTGAATAACCAACTATTTCGTTGAAAACTATCATTGTTAGATAGCTTCAACTTAATTTGGATTTCAAATTGAACTTTTATGTGGCTGGAATATTAACTACTTTTTTCCTCAAAAATCTACATTATTGGGTTAAAAATTCAAGTAGTTGGTTGGAAGTAAAACTACTTTCTTGCAAAATCATTCGCTTCTCAAATATTCATAATTTCAGTTATAAATGATCCATTTTTAAAAATTTCGTTTCCTTGGTTACAAATTGATAATTGAATTGTAATATTTTTTTATACTCTCTCCCTCTAACAAATTTTAGGGTCTCGTTTATATAACACCTCTCTTTTATATTTACTAACCTCTCCTTTACATAACCTCTCCAGAATGTGAGGCGGGAATCGAACCCGCAACCAGACGGAGTAGCTCACACGACCAACTGATTTTAATTATAGTGCTCGAAAAATCCTCGAAAAACTCCCTTTTAATTGCAAAAGAATCTATTTCAGATCAAGATTAAACTATTCCGTTAGAGATTCATCTTTTTAGGCTATAAATTCAACTATTTCGGTAGTGCATTCAATTGTTCCGGTAAAAATTAACTTTTCTCTTAGGAAATTCGTCTCTCCGGCTTGGGAATTCCACAACCTCAAAAAATTTCATTTTTTTAGTTTAAAATGCAAATACAAAGCAGATCTGCTCATAATTTTAACGATAGTAATAATTTATTCAAATTGATTGTATTTTGTTTATAAAAATCAATTCAAATTCTTCATGAATCAATTTCTTAGCTTGGATGCAACTGTACTAATTTCAATTGATCCCAGGTTTATTCAAGGGTTCATTCAGATTGCTTGAGAAAGTATTTTTAAAAAGTAGTAGAAGTAGAAAAGTAGATGATATTGAAAAATCGTCTGTTTAAATCCTTATAAGTATTTAGTCATAGTCAAGAATAATGAAAAAAAAGGTCATGATCAATCAATAATTCCGGCTCCTAGAAGAAAAATCCAAGTTTATTCAAATAAGCGCGATGAAACTCAGGGAAAATTAACAAGAAGGATTGTAATTGATATCAATAAATTCAATAATTTGTGTGTTCACCCCCTTCAAACAAACAATATAATACCATTTTCTTAATACGACCGGAAAGGTAGGGATGATATTTTACTAAAGCCGCCCCTGGTTGAACACAGGACAATAATTTTGAAGCTTTTTCAATCAAAATATTCTAATGGTCCAAATTGTGAGTGCTCAAAACTGCAAAATTTCAAACTTCAAAATGTTCTAAAGAATCTAAAGTTTCGAGTATGCTTGGAAGTGTGCTTATTAAAATTGCAAAAAATTTATAATTTAAATTTTATAATAATTTTATATTGTAGAACATCTTAATAAAACTATTACAGAAAAACTCTAGTGACATAATTTTAAATGAAAACGAATTCAAAATTGATCGATTTACTTTGTTCTAACTTTGGCTCTATTTATTTTGGAATATTCCAATTTTCATACATTTTTGTAAATACCCTGGTACAAAGGATGAAAAAACCATTTTTCTCAAAATAATCAACTTATCGCCTTAAAAAATTTAAATAAAATTTTTTTTTTCGATTTTAAACTTTTTCAAACTTTCAATTGACTATTTCGGTCTCAATTTGAAAATGAACGACTGCAAATTATAATTGACCTAAAAATAGAAATGTTTAAAATTAAAGTATTTCTTATTCACATGCTAGACATTAAAAACTGAATAATTTTAAGATTGAAAATGGTACAAATTGAATAAAATATGGAATCTAAAAGTTATTATCAAAAATTGTAACCAAAAATCGATTCACGGTTCGCTCACCTTGTCAGGCCAGCAGTCACTCTAGATTATTATACTTTTAATCCTAAATATCCCTGCTTTCGGTTTATCATTCAGAACGAACAAAACTTTCGAGTATCAATGAATGTTTATCAACAGAAACCCGTCATGAAATAATTGTTTGCTATGTTTCAACCGGAAATAAGAAATGGTTCTACCATTCACTTTTGCAAAAGCCATATAAAAAAATTGTATGTTATCATGTTTTGACAAGGAGTGAAAGCATGCTATACGGAAATTGTCGATATCCACCCCTCATATAAGACGCACGCGCCTAGCATGCGTCAGACAGCCGTTTAAATAAAGTTCATTAAGCTCACTTTTACGAGTACAGCCAGCCACGATGTCGATGAATCACACCTGTTGTTGGCTTGAACCCCACCTCGCGCAAAGTAAAATCATCATTAAATGTACGAGCCCGAGACTCGTCTCAAGACTCGTACTTATCACAAAGTACAAGCATACTTGACACTTTCATAACTACGTTTTTTTTCATGATAACAAATATTATATCATCTTATTATGTACAGCCTCTTGAGTATACTCTCCTCAAAATAAAATTTCAGAGCTTCAATTTCAAAGAATATTTTCACTTTCTCAAATTAAATATCCTTTTATAATAGTACACTTTGAACTCGACTTCGGATAATCCAAGCCCGGATTTCTACACATCAATTCTAGAATATATGCATGTGAATTATACATGTGGATAACACATGTGAATAACACATGTGCTATCGACACAGGTGCTTTTCATGGAACATAATCCTACCGCGAAATGAGAAAATGCAATTTCCACGCTTGGCGGATCAAATATGAAGGGTGGTATTTCAATTTGCATTTTACGGTAGTTCAACAAAGTCCAAAATATATTCCAGGATTTAAGCTCCTGAATAACTATTGATTAATATAACTGAAAATAAAGTCTATACTTTTTAAATTCAATTTTTTAAAGTTTCTGTAACTCACGTTTCACCTTCTGATTCCGTTAATTGAGCTGAACTTACCTGAAACATGAAAAGAAATACACAAATATTAGTTCCGTGTCAAATGAATAAAAATGGATATGCTACGGTATTTAGTTGGTAAAAAAAAATATGTCTTAATGTTCATGTTCTTCATGGTCAAGTTTTTCAATTTTTCCTGTCAACTGGAAGCTCGACTGGAAGTAAAATATTTATAGTTGTCGCCAAACGCAAACATTTATTTTTATGCATGACGTCCATTCTAAACATCCTTTAACACAACAGATCGAAAATTTCAAAATAAATCAATTTGGAAAAGAATACTCAAATTTTCAACAACAAAAAAAAAAACGGATTTACAAACAAAAATAGCTCATTTTTCAACCAAGAAGAGGAATTTACAAATGAAAAGATCAATATTTCATTGGAGCACTTCAATTTTCAACCATGAAAGTGAATATTCAAACAAGAAGAATAATTTTCAAATGGAAAAAATAATTTTTTAAGAAAAAATACAATGTTCCTACAAAAAAGTAGAATTTTGAACTCAAGAAATAATTATTTCCAACCAAAAATGGAACAGTAACATTTTTAGTTTAAGAAACCAATTTCAAACCAAGCATAAAATTTCTATACTACATGAAACAAAGAATCTTCAACTGAAGGAGTTGAGTTTTCGAATGATAAATTAATTTTTACTGAAAAAGATCGGGTTTTTTTACACCTCGCGTTTCGCGCTTGGCTTCATACGTGTTTAATTCAGTTTACAGTGTAATGCATACACAGAATTACAAATATTGCAAAATTGCTGAAAACCTCCACTTCTATGAAGAT
>WSXT02193724.1:0-19448 GCA_011762715.2 Neuroterus valhalla
ATACCTTCTCTGATGAGAATGTGATGAAATAAAATAAAAGCAACGTCTAATTATAAGCAAATACCTCCACTTTTTTTCTTATAAACGAATCCACATTTCAAAAATTTGAAAAATTTATTCGTTCAGGGGGCATTGAGGCAGTTCAGAATATTTGCAATATTGAAAATAAAAGCATAAACTTAATATGTACAGGAGCGAGATAAGTTCAGGATAGAAGATAAACATTGACGCGGCGATACCAAACAAATATATATAGATGCACATTTCCGTAACTGAGGAGTAGATATAGTAATAGTGCAATGATTACGCAAGGTCCATGTGAATGAAATAAAATTGGTAAGTTCGCACGCAACGATTCTCAAGTAGGGATGAGCAGGTCCGAGGAACCAAGAATCCGCAGTCGAGGAAGCCGGAGGATTTACGCAAAGCAGTCGGTTCCAAGTATTAGAAGCGATTAGGCGTTTTGCAACTCGACTCTCTACATCGATTATCACGAGAACTTAGAGCGATAAGAATTCTCCGCGGATTAACAAGGATAATTTAGTAAGCGTAAGAGAACTTCGTTTCTTTAGCCTTATCAGAAGTAAATGAATCTGATTAAAACTGAGATGGGAACGCTGCTTGGAGTTCAACTTTTTTTTATCTTATCCTACTCTGTATTGGCAACTCGGTTCGTCCGAGAACCAATACAGCGAGGATCAACCTCAAATTAAAAACAAGAGAGGACCACGTCTGCATTGGCAACTCGGCTAGTCCGAGAACTAATGCAGCGAGGACCTGCGTAAATCAGCAGATGAAACTTTAAGTTAACTCCAAGGAAGCGGTACTTTTGCGGAATTCGCGATTAAAACTAGCTTGAAGGAAAGGAATAAAATGGTATGGTAAAAGAATAGTCGGTGAACTTCTCAAATAGCAATTCAGACTCCCGCTTCTGTGGGCCGGTTTCTCTGTTTGAATCTAAATTACTAAACATGATAGTCGCGGAACTCACCGCATTGATAGACCCGGAATCCACGCGCAACTTCACACACACACACACACACACACACACACACACACACACACACACGCGTCGTAGGCGTTCGGGAGAATCCGGCGTCGGCGTTCAGCTGAACGCCTAGGCGTTCTGCGGATCGTCGGCGAATAGACGACTGACACCCCGAGACTGACCTGTGCTGGCCGATCGTCTGATCGCCTGAGGGTTCTGCTGAACCCCGGCGAATAGAAGAATGCTTGCTGGTTTAAAGTGTGTTCTCCCATTTGACTAGGCAATGGCGTTTTTTTCCGAAAATTCAGCGAACTAGAAAACTAAAAATGACGTTATTTTGTTTCAACCAATAAAGCCATTTATAAAAAATGACGTTATTTCCCGGAAATTCAGCGAACTCAAAAATAACATTATACAATAAAATTTATATGTTTAGTGTAAATATAAATAAAAAATAAACTTTTATCATTATTTTACATACTGTGTGGGAAATTTCTTCGAGAATACTATGGATGCTTCATGTTTCAAAATAACGTAATTTTGAATAAATGACGATATTGACTGATATAAATAGCGTCATTTATTTTTGAAACAATCGAGTTTATTTTTTAAAATGAGGTCATCACAAAAAATTACGTCATCTAGAAAAAATGAACTCGATTGTTTAAAAAATATATCACGTTATTTTTATCAATCAATATCGTCATTTATTCAACATTTTGTTATTTTGAAACATGAAGTATCCATAGTATTCAAGAAGAAATTTCTCGCAGAGTGTGTAAAATAATTATGAAAGTTTATTTCTTATTTATATTTACTATAAACATATGAATGTTATTGTATAATAATAACGTCATTTCTAGTTTTCTAGTTCGCTGAATTTTTAGAAAAAAACACCTTTTTTTGTCCCGAATCATGGCACGTCCAATGAGGTTAAAAATAACATCATTTTATGACGTCATTTTTTGCAATAGGAAAAGTATTATTTTCTTTTCACTCTCAGAAATTTCCCTTCAGCGATAAAGGAACACTTTTACGGTTGAAATGCAATCGTTTGAGAATTAGAGTTGGAAACAGATACTTTAACGGTTAAAGTGCGAGTCGTTTAACTAAGAATCGTTTGAACGATAAGCGACTCTACTTGAACGCATATGAGATGCAGTTTATTGGATAAAGTGTGACGTACTTTTATCGTAAAACTATTTGGGAGCATCGAATCTTTCATGGTTGCATGTATGTGCGCATGCGTGGGATAGCAACACCATGCTCTTAAAATGCAATCCTTCCACAATTAAAGTGTTCACTCTTAGCGTTAATCTAAGAATCGTTTCACGATAAAAGTGAAAATATTCGAAAGATGGAAATGCGTGACTCTATAGTTCAGACGACATCATTTCAGTGTTAAACTAGATCGTTTAAGAGTGAAAAGAATCTGCTTCTAAAGTATCTTACTCTAACGTTTAGAAGACTGACTTTATCGTTTGAAGGAAATTTCTGAGAGTGTATATTTCATAATGTTTCTAGAGCAAACATTATCAATCTATTGGCATAATGTTACGATCAACATTTAAAAAGTCGCGTTTTGATTTAAATCCTACAAACCTTAATTATTTTATTTACCGGCCTAGTCGTATAGGGGAACACACTTTAAACCAGCAAGTATTCTTCCATTCGCCGGCGTTCAGCAGAACCCCCCGGCGATCAGACGATCGGCCAGCGCAGGTCAGTTTCGGGGAGTCAGTCGTCTATTCTTCAAGCTCATATCAGTTAGATCAGTTAGATTTCATGTCCCTTTTACATAGTTTTCAATTATTGAGATTGTCTTGATACACAGTCGAGTATTCAAAAATAGGATATTCGTCACATGTGTGATAATTTCGGTGATTGCACTCAATTCTTTAGGTGAATTTCACACTGGTCCTAGGCTGATATACAAACAAAACAGAAGGGAGACACTAAATTATGTTCTGATAGTACGATGATTTGTTCTCTTACATAAGATTGATTGAATCATCTCTCAATTGATTTTACAACTTGAATATAATAGAATTTTGTCACTCTAAGGCTAATACCTCAGAGTGTACATTATTATTTCAGAAATGAGATACAATAATTGTATCGGCTGACCGACGTTACAGCCTGTAGCCTTACAGTGACAATTATGTTCATTCCCCTATTAGTCCTCTTAAACCATTGTTTATCATTCTTTGAAATGTGGGGGGTGGAGGGCATTCTGCTGCTAAATGTAGGCAAGAGATAATACTTAGCATTTCCAAATTGCTCAATGATTTCGTCAATGTTTGGTAGAGGATATTTGTCCAATATGGTTTTGTCATTCGATTTCTTGTAATAAGGAGGAATACTTTCTCTTACAATTCTTTTAGCCAAAAGTTCTTTAACCTACCTTATCATTTCTTCTTGTTTAATTGGAGGGTATGCATAATTTTTTGTGTTTACTGAACTTTCATCCGTTGTGCTTATTTCATGAGTAGGTAGTTTCGTAATCGGTGCTGGATCATCCTTCAAAGGTTATATGTCATGGTGCTCCTACAATAATATCTCTATTTCCTGTCTTCCTTCATTTATATGTTGTAATCTTGATTTTCTCAAATAATTCATTTATTCTCTCTTCTGTTTGTTTTATAATGTGAAAGTAGTTTTCTTTATTGTGTTTTACTGTATCATTCTATCTTGTTTCTTCAGCTTCATGAACATTATCAATCGTGTTTGTATTTTCTGGTAATACATGCTTACAGTCGTTTTCTAATCTTGTTATTATTGAGAAACCTTCCACAAAGTTCACAAAGCAAATCTTATCTTTTGGTTTTCTTGAGGGTTGAGGTTGCAGTTTTTTTTTTTGGCTTATTTTCATGATTCTATTTTCTAGATCAGTTGAAAATTGTTGATCATATAGAAAATTCATTCCTAATAATACAGGTTCTTCAAAGGCATCTTCTTCTTTTATTACCTAAAATACAGACTCTATTCCAAAGGTAATTAGCTCTACTGCGTACTCAAAACTTTTCGGGGAATTTCCAATTGCGAGCACATTATGTGGTGCATACCTTTGTAAATTTGTTCTTTTTATAATGTTTCCTGTATCTATAACACATTCACATGGTTTCATTCGATAAAATTTTAGAATCACAATCGGCGTGTCGTGTTTTCGTCGGTTTCTGGGAATTGGTTGTAGTTTTCTGCTTCAGGGTACTGGCTGTATTCCCGCCTCTCTTCTTCCTGTAAGGTGAAGTGATCGTCGTTCAGCTGCGATCAGTCTGGAGGACGACTGCTCGAGGCTTGCATCTGAAAATTTCTTTGTTTTTGGTGGAAATCCTCATAATTTTCCTCTACAATCCTTTCCTTAATGTCAACGACTCTAAGCACTCTCGTTTTTCAAAACATTGTTCTTAATCTGTCGAAAGGTTCAGCGAATGTTCTGGTTCCGTCCACGCGGATCGTGTTTGCTGCTTTTTCTTTCAACTTTTGTGTTATAATTGTATGTAATAGAGTAATTCTCTCATTTTTCTTTGTCTTTTTTTTTTGTGAAATCATATTCCGCTTGATTGTCGAGTTCTTCATGGGCTGAGTCCTGTCTATAGTCCGGTCAAATTAGACCAAAAAATCGGAGTAAAGGTACATAAATTCCCATCAAGCTGAAAGTGAGTGAAACGGTTCAAAACATAATTGAAAACAACATATCAAAACTCCTCATCGTTCCGGTACAAGCAGAAAAATTGACTCGAGGTCAAAGGTAAAAAAATGAGTTTTTCGCGATTTTCTTCAAAACCTTCCGGGTACATTACCAAGTTCAAGCGTGGCTTGGTTATCAGCTAGACCTAAAAGATTGGGGTTGGAAGTTGGTCGATAATAACCAACCAAACCAAACCAATTCAAACTTTGCTTTCACCTGTGCCGGAAAAACTGCTAAACACAATTTTTTGCAACTGTAAAAAGGAAGCAGTGCTAAATGTGGTTGCAAAAAAATTGCATTATTTTATTCTCTTGCATGCACGAATTCTCAAGGGCAGTCGTGTTCTAATGTTGAATTACCAACAGCAGAGAATTCGTTTGATACTGACGAACAGACATGTGATACGTCGCTATTGACGCAATTTACTTACAGCCAAGATGAAGAAGATCGAGAAGAAGAAGAAGGAAGAGATCAACAAGAAGAAGTGATTGAAGATTATGAATCGGACGAATAAATTTTTCAATTGTTTTTCAATTTCCATCGCTTTTACTAATTCCAATCCTTGCAAATATCTTATATGAAATAAAAAAATCCTATTAAAAAAACAACTCATCATGCAATAGTTTTCAATTCAACAGGATCACAACAGACCTGCGGAATAGGCCTATTGGTGAAACCACGTTAAAAAAACGCACTAAGTACACTACCTCCGAGGTGGCGGGGAAACGTGTGCATATTATGACCCTTACAACTTTTTGGATCGTTATATCTCAGAAATGGTAGCCTTCAGGAAAAAAATTATTGATACCTTTTTGATAGATAATTTTATGATCTACAATTTTTGTCTGAAGTAATTTTGCGATGAAATTTACAGTTTTGAAGGAAATCGCGAAAAACTAATTTTTTTACCTTTGACCTCAAGTCAATTTTTTTGCTCGTACCGAAACGATGGGGAGTTTTGATATGTTGTTTTTGATTACGTTTATAACAATTTCACTCACTTTCAGCTTGATCGGAATTTATGTACCTTCAAATGTCTAATTTGACCGGACTGAAATCTCCCACGTTCTTCTAAAGCGGTTATCCTTAATTCCATTCTCTCTAGATTCTTTTCAATCTCTTGAAGCACATCTTCTCTTGTTGGACTCTGTGTTCGCGACATAGCCTTTGCTGTATAAAGTTGGTTTTCGTCTAGTGCGTCAGTGATATTAAGGGGATAAAAGAGTCTGATTGTACTGTCAATGTTTCCCTACTTTCTTTATACAAATTCCACGCCAGTGTGTCGCGTTACGAAGTTTAATTCCTATGCCGGTAAGTGTGCTCTAATACATATTAATTCAGTGCATCGTTCTGCTACAATGACAGATTAAAATGTGCTGTTATTGATTTTTGAGGAAAAGTAATACACGAGCATATGAAGTTACTCTACCCAAATTACAAAACGGCTGCCTCGCCTAATGTGAAATTAACTGTGATTACACATTAATATCTTTCCTCGGGCTGTAAAGAAGACTTACATTGTTCGTAATTCGTTTTCTTCTCTTTACTTATTTTTTGACTTACGTTGTCCTCCTTGTAGGCTGATGTTCTCTTCCACCTGCTTGTGGGCCTCGTTTGAAAGTTTTGTTGTTGTAACCAAAGTTACGTTAAGATGACTCTAGGGTGATCGTTAGATCGTAGGTAGTTAGTAATTGTTTGTTTTCACTCATTTGATGGAAAACTCCAACTGCAATTCTGAACCTTCAGGAAGGACCGTTGTTTGGCAAATCCCACTGTGCCATCAATGTTGAATTTGTAGAATTCAATACAATAACATTTTCTTACTCCGAGGCTAATACCTCAAAAGTGTCTGTCTGCCACTGGGAAATTAGATGAACCTCTTTTTCGACACTTTTTCCACTAAATTGGCACGCGCCTTGCCTCACTAAACTGAAGATTATTCGAAGTGGTATTCTTCGCGGAGAAACAATTTTCAGTTAATTTTGCCGACAAAATAGCAATCATTGCACGATACCATACAGATCAAGCCATTGCAAGGCGATTTGCTCCATTTGATTCCTAGATAAAAAACCTGCGATAAAAACGCTTCCAAAAACGACATTTTTTGATATTCTTGAATGCTTGAAATCTCAACTGCGTTTTCGAAATGTTTCACAACATACCAGAATTTTTCCAAATCTGACACAACATAATCTTAGCTCTAGGGTGATGTTGAAGTATAGGTCTCTGAGCAGGAGGCCTAAATGCAGCATTTTTACTTTTATTTCATCCAACAGCTCTAGACGAAAATTCTTCACGAAAATTTTTAAAACACCATTTTATAAGGAAAACTCACCAGACTCATCTTATCTACATTAATTATCTTGACAGATTCTTTCCTGCGGTGCAACCGCTCCTCTAAGTCCAGGGTTGCCGACTTTTGGCGGCGTTATTAGTACTAAAAAATCTTACAAGTTGAAAGAATTACGACAAAGGATCGCGCTACGGATAACTCTAGAGGGTCACACCAAAGGATGTTCTGACGAATACCAACAACACCCTAGCAGTAATTCAGACATCTCATTATTAAGAGAAGTGTAAGAAATCTTTCTTTATTCCTTATGAATAAATATCGCAAAAATAGGGATTGCAATGATGCCGGTTTTTGGCCCCCAACCACTCGCGCATGTGGTTGGTGTGAGGTGTAGAGTAGTGTAGATTTGTCTCCCCGTGTTGAACCCTGGGTCAAACAAAATTATCTCTCTTTCGTTTTTTCCTTTTTCTTTTCCTCGTTCTGCTCTGTATCTTCTATGAAATCGTCGGAAAAAATTGTACATTTGAGTTGGTATCTCGTTCTAATTAAAACGACTAATTTGAACTAACATAAGTTTCTGATTTTTCGAAGAGTTCGAAACCGATAGATTTCAGCGAAAAAAGAAAAAAAAAAAAAACCTAATCCATTTTAAACATTGAACAATTCACATAATCGCCTACTGACAACGCACAATGTTATTGAATATAAGAATCATACGTTCATAGAATCCACACCAGAATCATGCTTCAAAATATATTGTCAAATGAATAATCATCTAAAAGAACATTGAAAACAGTCTTCATTGAATAGAAATTTGGAGAGAAGTGGTATTTCCGAGAATGTGGTTCAGAAAAGGCATCAAAAGTCATTAAAAAAAAAGTCGATGTAGATCGAACCATCATACGAAATTGAACATCACATTAGTCATAATCGACTGGTACGTGATTTGTTTGAATAAAACCAAACAAATCGTACAATTCTAAATAATTTCAAACCAATTCCAAAGAATTCTGAATAATTCCAAATAAATCGTACGCCTCCAATTGAATCCTAAAACTCATGTATCAATATAATTACAATAATTCACAATAAATATATTAAAATGAGCGGTTCCGAGGAAATGATTATTTTTTCGGTCCATCGGTCACATATAAAATTTATAAAAACGATCTCAGTTATTCAACATCGCTTCCCTTTAATAAAAATTTTCTACGTTTCGGCACTCAATGCGGAACTTCTTCAGGACTTTTTTCTTCAGGAAATTCCCTTTTTCTAGAATACAAGTATGTGGCATTTGTTTTAATGTTGTTCAGTGAAAGTCATCAAAGCTAACAGTAATAACAAAACAAAGCTGAACAGCTAATAGCAAACAAAAATTTGTAGTTTAGTTTTATTGACTTTCACTAAACAACATTAAAACAAATTAGACATACTTGTATTCTAGAAAAAGGAACTTTTCCTGTAGAAGGCCCGCATTGAGCACCGAAACGTAGAAAATTTTTATTTAAGAAAAGCGATATGGAACAACTAAAATCGTTTTTATTACTTTTTATATGGAACCGATGGACCGAAAAGAATAATCAATTCCTCGGAACTTTATTGAAGGCGAAGGTCGAAAAAAAGGAGCGGCGATTTTTGAGTTGCTCCGAAAACTTTATACTTTTGTAGTTTGCTCCAAAACGTGTTTCAGTGAAGTGCTTCTAGCATCCTGAAAGTGTTTTTCCGTTTTTTATGCCTTTAAGGAGAGAAGGCATGCTCCCGCCTTTTTTCGCTGAAAAAGCAACAATGAGTGATAGTGAAATGTGCATATGACGACTTATGTAAGGTAGCATGAAATGGCGACTCAAACGCCATAATCAAAGTCATAAGTGTCTTCCGAAAGTGAACGAGTGGTGGCACTCCCGTCGCCAGTGTTTCCCAGCTCACTTACATTTCCGTCAGTGAACCTAACCTTCCGTGCCAAAAGTGAACTAGTAATGGCCTACGCGTCACCAGTGTTTCTCAACTCGCTTCTGCCTTGATAGTGAATATAATATTTCGCTTCAGACAACTCTTCTGCCGCGATTCGTGAAAAGTGAACATGACCTTCTGCGTAACATACGTTTTCCACGATATAATTGATTCAAATTGAAACTTCTCTTCCACCGTCATAAAATGGCACAAAAAAATTAACCCTTCCGTGTTCACACTTGGTACGCTACAAAAATCGTTACCGAATTTAGATTTGCCGACTTCTGAAAACAAGACAGATCTAATATCACGCCTTACGGGTTACGATACTACGGAAGCCTGGATGGAAGAAGCTTCAAATATCCAAGGTCTCGAAATTTCAGATGATTCGAGCACATAATTATCAGAAAACGAAAGAAGGGCTACGGTACTGCTATGAAGAGAGCTCGATATACTTCAGAGAGAACTAGGTCTAGCCCGAAGAGAAACCGAGTTGTTACGAGAACCTCAGAGACTTCAAATTCAGGAAGTTACACCCCGTCGTCAAATGAATATATCTTCCCTGAAGGAACTTTCAAGTGATCATGATGGTGCAAGCTCCGATTATACAAAGTGAAAAAATCAGTTTGATCTTCTGACAAGAACATATGAGCTGGATGACGATCATACCCTCCTTCTGTTTGCTGGGAAACTCAAGGGCAAAGATTTGCAAAAGTTCTAGTCGAAATCTGAATATGTCGGTATGTCTGTGACAAGCTTGATTGCAGAGCTCGCGACGCTGTTCGAAAACCGGCCGAATAAGTTGGTACATCGGAGAAAATTTGAAAACCGAACGTGAAAGACTTCAGAGTCATACAATGACCATTCCAAGCTGATCTTAGCGAATGCAGCATCCGTTGCAGATGAAGATTTGATCGACTTTCTAATTGATTGAATCCCGGAAGCGTCGCTGAGAAACCAAGCTTAGATTTAGCAGTTTCAAGAAAAGAAGAATCTTTTGCAAGCATTCGAAAAAATATCTTTGAAGGATGAGTGCAAAAGTAGCCAAAAAAATAGAAAGAGCACTCCTTCTGGAAGCTCAAACTTAGAGGGCGAATCAAAGGACGTGAAGTTCGGCAGAAAGGATTCATCTCTTCGTAACTATAATTGTAGCAAATTTGGACACAAATCAGCTGATTACAAGCTGCCGAACATAGATTCTACTGACGAAGAAGATTGTGATTGCTTCAGGACCGTCAAATACAGTTTGGACACTTCCAGCGAGATCAGCGACCTTCAACTCGATACACTTCTTGATACGGAAAGTTCTGTAAGTTTCGTCAAAGAAAAATGTATTTCAAAGAAAATTCTAGAGTCATCGTCTATGCAACATCGTAAGTACAACGGAATAAACAACAGCGAACTGAAAATCTTAAGAGAAATCCCTGTAAGTATCTGTATTGATAATGTAACTCGTAAAAACTTGAATATTTTTATTGTTCCGAATTTGACGATGAGAACATCAGCTGTTTTAGGTAGGAAAATTTTGAAAGAATTTGGTATCGGTTTGACACCTCAGAGTAAAATTGAACGTCGCATTCTGGAAACATTCATGATTGACCCACTAACGTCACTAACTTGCTACTTGACATCAATTCAAATTCGGACATCAAACCGCGCAAAAAGTTAAATGATTTGTTTATGAACAAATATGTATTGCCAGAACGTTCAATTTCGCCTAAAGTTAAAACAGAGGTAACGCTTAGACTGACTGATCATGAACCTTTCAATTTTCGTCCTAGAAGATTATCATTTGCAGAAAAAGAAAGTTTATATATTATAGATTCATTGTTAGAAAGGGGAATTATCCGACCCAGCGAATCACCTTATGCATCACCGATCGTTCTAACTCGGAAAAAACGGGCTTCCGAGATTATGTGTTGATGACCGCTCCCTAAACAAATCACTCTTACGCGATAATTACCCGCTTCCGCTAATTGAAGACCAAATAGACAAACTTCGGGATAAGGAATGTTTTCCTTTGCTCGACCTTAAAAATGGTTTTCATCACATTCCAGTAGCCAAAGATCCTGTCAAATATACAGCCTTTGTAACTCCTTTCGGACAATACGAGTATCTGAAAATGCCTTTCGGCCTCAAGAAGCTCCTTCGAAATTTCAACGTTTTGTAAAAACTATCTTCTCCGAATTGATTGCAACAAGCGAAGTAGTCGCTTACCTTGATTATTTTATGATTGCGAGCGAAACGTTGGAGCAACACTTCAGTACCCTTGAGAAAGTATTATCCCTTATGTTCGAAAATAGCTTAGAACTGAAAATGGAGAAATGTAAATTTTTCCAGACACAAATAGAGTACCTTGGGTACGAAGTTTCCGAAAACGGCAAAGCACCCACCAAACGAGGTGTGGAGGCAGTAAAGAATTTTCCGATTCCGCAAAATACTCATACGTGCATAAGTTCCTCGGTCTCTGCTCTTACTTCCGAAAATTTATCGAAGGTTTCTCGGACCTCGCAAAACCACTCTATGACCTACTACGTGAAGATACTTCATTTTAGTTTTCCGAGGTACATCTCAAAAAATTTGAAACTCTGAAAGAAAAATTGATATCAGCTCCGGTCCCGAGTATTTACAATCCCAATGACGATACGGAATTACACTGCGACGCTAGCAAATTGGGTTTCGGTGCAGTATTGTTCCAACGAAAAGCTGACAAAAAATTACGTCCGATCTTTTACTTTTTAAAAAGAACCTCAGATATCGAAAGTAGACTTCACAGCTTCGAGCTGGAAACACTTGCAATTGTTTATGCTCTCCGACGGTTCTGACAGATTGTAATTCGCTCAAGTTAGCGCTAGACAAAAAATATATCAATGACAAGATTTCAAGATGGACTTTAGAATTAGAGATGTATGATAAAGTCATAGAACAAAGATCTGGCACAAAAATGGCTCATGTCGACGCATATAACCGTAATGTCATGGTCGTCGAAGAATACTCGTTCGAATCATACTTAATTATAAGTCAAAATCGAGACTCGAAAATTCGCAAGTTGCGTAAAAATCTTGAGAAAAGTCAATATGAGTTTCTCGAAATGAGGAACGGTATTCTGTATCGCAAGCGAGGTGACGAACTTTTTTTTTATGTCCCGGAGGGGATGGAAAATCACGTGCTTTGCCAATATTACGATAACTTGGGACATTTAGCGTGCGAGAAAACGTCGAAGGCGATTTTAAATAATTATTGGTTTCCAAATCTTACGGCAAAAGTAAAGCATTATATCAACAACTGCCTTAAGTGTATTGCTTTTTCTCCGATTACAGGCAAAAAACAGGGCTTCCTAAACCCTATTTCGAAAGGGAACGCTCCGCTTTCCACGTTTCACATTGATCACTATGGTCCAGTCGATAGAAAACTTTCAGCTAAACAACACGTTCTCTTAGTAATTGACGGATTCACGAAATTTGTAAAATTGTATGCCGTAAAGACCACAGATACGAAGGAAGCGATACACGCTCTTGGAGAGCATTTCCGAAATTATAGCCGACCGAAAACTATTGTATCGGATCGCGGGTCATGCTTTACGTCAGAAGAATTCGAATCGTACCGATCTGATAACAATGCAGAACACGTGTTAATCGCAACAGCCTCCCCTAAGGCGAATGGTCAAGTTAAAAGAGTCAACCGAGTTTTAGGTCCGATGCTTGCGAAACTATCAGACCCTACGACTCATAAGTATTAGTACAAAGCACTTCCAGAAGTCGAGTTTGCTCTTAATGGTTCGGTCAATAAATCGACAGGAAAAACTCCGAGTAAACTCTTGTTTGGTATAAACCAACACGGTTAAATTGTCGATGTGGTGGACGAAAACTTAGGACAAGCTCGACTTGACAATGAAACTCGAGATTTGGATAAATTAAAAGTTATTGCTGAAGAGAAAATTGAGAAAAGCCAGCAATATAATAAAAAATTTTTTGATCAAAGGTGTAAGGAACCAAACAAATACGAATGCGGAGGTTACGTTATGATCTCGAATTTCGACAGTACGCCCGGGGCTCCTAAGAAGCTACTTCCAGTATCCAAGGGTCCTTACGAGGTAATTAAAGTTCTTAGAAATGACAGATATGTCGTTAAAGATGTGGGGAATTCTCAAGTTACGAAAAAACCTTACAGTGGAACTTGAGAAGCTTGTAACATGAGGCGCTGGCGTTCTGATGATCAATTCCAACACATATTCAATCATTTTTATGATGTTAACACCGAATAATACAATTTTTGTAACCCATATCTTTATTGCGAATAAAGTTCGAGTCGAACTTAAGTCAGGACAGCCGAACTATGATATTTAAATTTAACTCTCAAGCTGAGATATAGGAGGCGCTTGTGAGCACAAAGCTTGAGTTACCGTCCGACCTCAGTATTTCTGACACCATACTATCGTACACACGCATTATGTAACACTATCTGAATAAACTGTTATTATATCAACTTTTTTCTTACATTTACAAATTTTTTTATTACTACTCTCGTAGAAGAGCAAAGAGAAAGTAAAAACTTAGTACGCTTCGCATGAGCGGGAAAATTTGCCACTCCCTGTATCGATCGTTTCATAATCATCGATATCTCCCTGATTTTTTTCCTCGATTTGTGATTTTACGAACGTAGGCTCCCGCCTTTAGGATAATTTCCGCAGGAAATCACATACAAAAACGTAAGCATAATGAAAATGAGTCACGTGATATGCTTTTAAACACGTGCCTCAAATAAATTCTTAATCAATTCAGAATTATGCTCCAATATCCCCCTCTTGAAATATAGAGTGACACACACGTATGCATTTTGGACTTTTACAACATTTTGAACGAAAGAATTCAACCCTGCCTCTATGTTTATGACTGTTTTCCAATATCATCATCCCCGAATAGGTATCAGCAAAGATAACACTGGATGCACATATATTAAATTCATCGACGTGATACTTTGAACATATGAACTAACTACAATGGAGATTTACGCGCACTTTCTCCCTTTTTGAAGCTTTGCTTCTTTTAGGAGGGTATACATACACTCTGAGAGAGGCGACCTAACTGGGAAAAATGGGAACATCCCGTCACGAAAAATGTGACACAATATGTCTATAGCATGGCACCAACGCAGCTATCTCTCCCTTTCTCTGTCTTTCTCCCTCCCTGAGGTTCTGGAGGCCGGTGTACTATATGTGCAGTACGTATACGTCGAGCCGTGTTGCTCACACACATTGCGGTGTTGCCAGTCATTGGCTTCAGTTTCCGATCTGACAAGGGGAAATCGTGTAATGCCATGTGAGTTGATTTTCGAAAACGGACTGATTTTATAGATCAGTCTCCGTTGAGGCGTAAAATTATTCAAAAATCTTACTGCTCGGGGATTCCACTAGTTATACACCGTTATGCAATGCTGAAAAATGTGTGCTTTTATTGCAAACATGTATTGTATAACGGTGAATTTGCGTTCTTATTACATCAAGTCTAAATATATTTTAAAAAAATAAATATGAGCATTGGTTAACATATTGATTTATAGTATTGAAAGATTCAATCAATTACGAAGCAAATTGAAGAAAAAAAATTGCTCCCGTGAGAGACCGAAACCGCGACCCTCGGATTGCAAAGCCAGTACGTTACCACAAAGCCTCCTTAGGTCTCGTATTCCAGATGCTCTTAGATTCATCTGAAAGTTCATGTCTACATATAACACTCGAAACTGACAAACTTTAATAATTTAACTTCTTTGAAATTTGAATCTCCAATTGCGATCAACTTTATACTTCCTGCTACAATATTTCTCTTACTGGCGTGCATGTATGCATAAAATGAGAGGATAGCTGTTTTTTTCCAATCGATGAATGAAATAACAATCAAATTTATGATTTTCTTTTAACGCGAAAGAGCCAAGCTTCCGTCGGTGGTCCCGCGACCGCTCTACTTTTTTTTGTGTTTTTTTTTTTTGTTTAACACGTCAATAAATACCAGCGGGGAACACCAGGAATCAGTGTTATACTGAAATACTATTTTCTCTACTAGTATGTTCTTCGATATTACAAAGATTATAGATTCCTACAAAGCATTCAGGATTTGCTGCTCGAACAAGTTCGTAAGCATTATGACCATAAATCTTTGAAATCTTATAAGGGCCATAAGGAAGGTAGAAAGAATTTTTCTGCAACATGATTGGGTTTCTCGGATTACTTCGGAACCTGCAATAAAAGTAAGTCACCAATTGGCAGCCTAACATCCAAGTGAAATTTTTGTGCTTTCTTGCCACTTCCAAAACTGATCCAATATTTCTTATTGGGCAAAAAAAAGTTGGACTAAAAATTCTCATTTTCTTTTATACTTTCGAATTTTGAAAATACCATAACTCTGACAATTTTGTTTTTATCGAAAAAAAAAGAATAGGATAAATTTTTTCACTTTTAAAGGGCTACGAGAAATTGTACTTACAATTTCTGATTCTTGGAAAAAAAAATTTGATTTTTCATCCGAAATAGCTGGTTAACGAACTCGTCCTTTTTTTCGGTTTTAAAAAAGTGTGCCGAAGCACAATCCAACGTGATCATTCTTTCGAAAGTTTTCGAGTATACAGATTACAGACTACAGACAGACAGACACCTTCGTAAAAATCGTTTTGAAAAAATCTTGATTTGAAACTACATGATCATTTCGGCAACATTCATAATAGGTTCATAGACTGTATTGTTTTTTCAAAAAAATTTGATAAACAAATGATCGAATCCATTAAAAATCAGGCCGGTTCTAGACTTGAAATCGCAGAATCTCTCATAGACAAAATTTGTTGTTTTTGAAAGGTAATTAGGTGATACAAATTTTTTCGATTTGAGGAAAAAAAAATATCTACGAAATTATGCGTATTTGAATTTTGTGCTTTGTTCTTCAAAAACTCTCGAATTCTTTCTTTAAACCAACATAACTTTTGTTCTAGTTAAGGTATTTAGGATTGCTTTCCATATTCTGTTAGCGGTTTTTCTGAGAATAGTAAAATTCGATTTTCTCAAAAAACCCACACTTATATTTTTTGTCAATTCTCTGCTAAATTGGAACTTCGATGAAGGAGAGATCTTGTTAATTTTTTGTGGGCTGGATAACTTCTGTGGCCAGGAGAATTATTCTTCATGGATTCGATTTTTTACATTATCCCCACAAACAGCGAAATATGCGAAAAAAATGTCACGAAAATAGTTTGCTTTTTCAGGAAAGTTTTTAAAAAATTTTCCATACTTATTACCATATCTTGCACTATTTACGAGGAAATTCAAAAAAGCTCTTTGTCAGAAAAGTTGTTGAGTCTACATTAATTTAATAAGATTTCTTATTTACATACAACTTTTCTTGGAATATTAAAGAAATTGAAGGGGCGGGGTTTTCCTCCTCTGACAGAAGTTGCCTACGTTTCTGGTCCTTCAACTTGTGTTTCTATTTTTACAAATGAATGAACATTTAAAATTCGGAAATGTCTCCTTTTATTTTGCCTATCATTCGGTGACTTCGTGGATTAGTGATGTAATTATCATCAACTCTCTGCAAACAAGTTCGATAGGCTTGTCTTTTCACAGTTCCTCTGATACCGTCACAAGCTCCTTTCCCATGCCCGTTTTCTTTTCTCAATTTTCTCGCTTTCGATTCCATCCGGCGAGACACTTCAAGTTCTTTCCTCATTTTCACGATAGTCCGATGTGACGGGACTGTTGTCAAAAGTCAGATTTTTTCCAATCTGTCAGGCTGCTGAGATGAAGCCACTTTTATGTCTCGTATGTACACAATTTCTGAGTCATTGTCGTAAGAAACACTTTTTCGGTTCTCTGTCATTTTTTTAAAAGTTGCATTCAAATTTTCCTTGTCTTTGCTCGATAATTGTGAAAATGGCTTTTCCTTCATTAACGGTTCTCTGGATTGACGAAGAACGTAGTTTATTTCTTCAATTTTTTAAATCTCATCCACAACATTACAAGGAAATCTTGTATCACTCTTTTCGTCTTCTTCAGGATAATTTCCGGAGTCAGTTTCTTGAACTATATTTTCATTTTGAATCTCATTTAATGCAGGAAGACAAATGACGGAGTTCCAGTCTTATTTCTTCTCGTGAATTGATCGCCGACGTTTTTACATGATTTTTTAACGATAATCATTTTTTCGTAGTTAGAACTATCCGACCCGTGTCAAGAATAACTTGTGACCGACAGAGTTACAGTTTTCAAGGAAGCATAAGCTTGTCCACGCGCATCCCGAGCTGTGGCCGCTGAGCGCGGTGCTAAACAATATTATTAATTACGAACACGAAGAGCGATCACAAAAAGTTTGAAACAGTTTTTGAATCGTGAGCGTTCATAGATTACACGCCTAAAAAATTTTCCAATATCGCGTGTAAAACAGGACCAAATCAACATTTTTTTATTGGAAAATGATGAAAATTAGTAACAATAGATTATCGTAATGTTAAAAATACTAATGTAAACCGTATTTATTTCATATAATCTTCCCAAATTTGGAAAAAATTACATTGTACAATTTACGAGAAAATAATTTTACAATCAATCGATGCCAAAATGTTCAATCGAGCATTGTAAATGAAGCAAATTAATTTTTTTCAAAAATATTCGTAGCGTGACTTGAAACTACCAAGTAGATTATTTTTTGCAACTTGGTTTTAATTTTGCTTACATCATCGAAAATCGTGATTTCACTTAGGAAATTTCTAGTCAGCTGTATCAATCTCGTTCATAATCGACCATTCTCCACAAGTCGTACATACTATTTTGTTCATCCACTAGTGGGTAAAACCTGTCATTATTTAACGCTTCTCGTCAACGATTGAAAAATCGCTTATTTTGATCATTGCTTTCAGACCGAAAAAGTCGAGTTTTTCACGTAGGTGTTGAACAAAATTTTTTTTTTTTAATTCAATAGTCTTTTTTCACCTGTAGTTTTTGTCATACCTTTCTCATCCTTTTTTCATTAGAATGGTGCCATCAGTGTCTACACCATGTATTTTGTTCATAAAAATCGGTTCAGCCGCTTTCAAGATAAACCGCCTTTTCTTTCCCCCTCTACAACTCGCAGAAAAATGAAATTTTAAGGTTATTCTTTGACTCATGCGCATAATCTCATTTTTTCGTTTTTTTCGTTTCTCAATGATAGCTCCGTCAATATTTGACTTGGGAAAGAGTTTTTTCTCAAATTGTTGGATTTTTAAGGCCTACAAGATAGTTACTTAAAAAAAATTGGCACGAAATACACATTTTTTAGCGGTTAGAAAACTTCAAAATTAAATAAATTTTAAGTAAAATTTCGTATAGGGCAGTCGACATTTCACTGATCCTTATTCGAAGATTTTGTTTGTGTGAAAAACTCTCCTTGACCTGTGATTGTAAAGTAACGTTTGCGTAACTCGTAAGTTACGCTTCTGAAAGCAATACAAGCAATATATAATGGTAGCAAAGCAAGTGTGAGAGTAAATGGACAACTGAGCGATTGGTTTGATATTAGGCAAGGGGTTAGGCAAGGATGCGTTATGTCCCTTTGGATGTTTAATATATACATGAACAAATGTCTGAGAATGGCTCTATTTGACGAGGAAGGTGTTCATCTTGGGACAGTGATTGTCGGCAGTGTACGGAGTATTACTGAAAGTAAAAATGTAACAAATAAAGCTAAAACTGCGATATATTATTCGGTGCTAGCACAAACTGCCCTGTACGGTAGCAAGACCTGGACGTATCAAGAAAAGAAGAAGAGTAAACTCAACGCGATCGGGATGCAATTTCAGCGTAATATGTGCGGTAAAACGCTAATGGACAAAGTGAGTAATGAGTGGGTTCTCAAAGAATGTGGTGTATAAGGAACGCTGTTTAACAAGAGTGAAAGAAAATTGTTGAGATAGTTCGGTCACGTTGAGAGAATGGATGAAGAACGATTAACAAAGCAAGTGTATCCAGATAGGGTGAATGGTAGCATACCCAGAGTCAGACCAAAAAAGGAATGGATAGAATGTGTGGATGAGACCCTAAAGAGAAAAAGCATAAAGAGCCGTAAAAACACAAGAGCTTGTATGAAAAGATGCATGGATGTGGGAGAAGCAAGAGATGTATGTCAGGATAGGGATGTTTGGAGAGCAATTGTATTCAAGAAAAAGTGCGAAGCCTGAAACGAACGATATCCCTGCCTCCTTCTCATACACATCCCTTGCTCGAAATTTCCCATGTCAATTCCACTTCCAAATCATAACCTCTTAATCCCTTCTTCTCCAGTAGTACAACGGGGCCGGAACAAGACGAGTTACGCTTACCCCGCAAGGGGTTTGGCTTAATGGTATAATAATAATAATGAAAAAATATCTCGGAAACGAAGACAGAAGTATCTCAAGAACAAATATATTGAGATTTAATGCTTTACGATAATCCATTATGATGAAATAAGGTATTTCGGGTTTCGATCGTGTACAAACTACAAAAAGATTTGTCGACGTTTCGCGAA
>WSXT02193735.1:0-19448 GCA_011762715.2 Neuroterus valhalla
CTCATGCTAAAGAATGCTGCAAGACTTAATGACGAAGTGAGTGCCGTTTGGATAGATTTTGGGTTAATATGTTAAAAATCTCCAAGAAAAAAGTCTTATTGCTCAACGTCTGTCACATGATTCCTTGCCTGATTTGAAATCTTTTATCGTAGATAAAACGATGACACATGCAGGTTAAAACGCACATGCGTTTTACAAGGAGGATTTACTCAGAAAATTGGAAGAACTGAAGGGAGAAAACGAACGAAAAGAATCTGAAAGAAAGGATGCAATAGATAGAGGAAATATATTTTCAATATGCAGTGTTACATTTTTAAATGTTTATTGTGCCCTGCTGAACGTTGGTCTTTTCTGGTTTTATAGTTTAGTTGGAAAGTAATAAATATCTCATTTTTGTAATACATGTGATTCAATGGTTCCACTTCTGAAATGGCTGAACACATCAGAAAAAACCGGGAAAAATGTTATTTTTGATCCGGGAATTTGCCGGGAATTCGTAAATCGAAAATTGCTAGACACCCTGTAAAAGCTTCATATTTACAATTACATTCCACGGATTGGGAACTGAAAATACTCTTTTTTGGGAAATTGAATCAGAGAGGTGAGAATCAAAGATATACCAATCAATCCGCTCGATATTTTATCTATGAGAGAAGAAAGGAGCGATCGGAGTTGAAACTTCTAAGCTTGAAACCACTGGGAAGTGGTCACTTCCTAAGGTGTCGTTCCAAACACCCCAAGAGGAGATGTTAAAGAGGTTCAGGGATACGAAGGTCAAATCAATTATTGAGGGAGGGCTACGAGGTCTAGTGCGGTAGGTGGGTTCTCCTGTGTTGAGAGGGATCATATCTGTTTGGTCTAGTGCAGAGCAGAGCTCTAGACCGTTATTGCAATTGTGTAGACTTCCCAGAGTGAGTTATGACAATTAAAGTCTCCAGCTACAATAACTGAAATGGGGTTTATATTCTGAATAGAGTTAACCAATCTAGTCCACGTATCTGACATTATATAATTATCGGAGGTGGGCACTCTGTATAAAGAAACAATGATCATTTCAGCCTAGGAAGTTTCTACTGAGAATGCAAGCGTCTCAAGTTTGTTGGCAAGACTAGGAATAGAGGTGACTCGAGAGAATATGATTCCCCTTCTTAAGGCAATAGCCAAGCCAGACAGCCTATCTGCTCTCGAATTTTAAAACTTTGTTCCGAGTCAGGCTTTAAAAAGGTCTCAGATAACAGTAGAATACTGAATCAGAATGAGCTTCTGCACAGCCGCAGGTATTGCAGCGCACACTAGACTTGCAATGTTTGGCAATGTGACCAAATCTGTAGCGTTCCATGCAAATAACCGGTGCAGATGTATAAGGATCAACTGGATATGAGGCCATAAATAAAGAAATTCTTTCGGGAAGAGCAGTGCCCTCAAATATGACCAAAATAGTCTTCGAAGGAACCGATTTCGTATGCTGGGTATCTTGGTCAAGGGATTTCCTATAAAAACGGACAGCTCTGACACCTAAGATAACGCCCTGGCACGTGACAAAACCGGATGGGACCAAGGTGATGAGTCCCTTGATTTTTTTCGGAATTTCTTCTAGGAGGTAGTTCGCTCCATCAGGAGATTTAGGGATGACTCTCAGTTGGCCAAAGCTGCTGCTCTGGACGTCGCTAATTAGTCCTAGGAAAATTTTTTGTAGGGTTCGACCAGTTGTATCAGGGGAGAGATCCTTCTTTGGAATAAAAGTCTTCGGAATGAGGACACGTTGAACTATAATTGGGCATTCATCTTTATCATATAGGTTGTACTTTGGCGATAATTCTTGTTGTTATTAACTGCCTGTTATGAATAAGTAGGTTAGGCACAGTGTAGGTTTCAGGCAAGTTTTCAGCATCTCCTAGGTCCTAAACCATGAATTAACTGATCCTTTATTCCTTTTCTACAGAAAATTTTCTTAGCAGCGATAAAGACTTCGGAAAGTAAGAAGAACATCGTATTAAATTGAAGAAAAGAAGAACGGCTTGCCTGCTGCTCTTAATTAGATATTTCGAAGGAAAATGTTTGTTTCTGATTTTTGTGTAGGAGAAAAACTAATAGCCTTCAATTGTATTAATAGTATTTCTTGTAAATCAGTATTTTTTCAATTACAAATTATTCCTCTGACAAATAGTGGACAAAGCCTCAGCCTTCTGAGAGCAGCGCTGCGGCGAAAGTTAAGATGAACTAAAAATGAAAAATTGTGATTATGATTATTTCTATGCATTCTAAGTAAATTTAACAAGAACGGCGAGCGTTTTGATCAAATTTTTGAGATTTTTGGACATTTGCATTGGTAGAAGCCTCATTAGAAGCAAACACTTGACAAGAGTTACCTCGCGCTGTTTTTCCAGAAAGTACATCTGAAAGTTATTTCGGTAATTTTACACACTTTAATTTTCCAATATTCCTACATATGTCTCTAGTTTTCTTTCTCAAAGAGTTATCATTTCTTATATTAGAATGTTCGGCTTAGACTTCAAAATGCATTATTATTGCCGAATCTTCAATCGCTTTACTTGCAACATTATGCAGACTTAACAGTTGATGCAAGAATATAATCTATTAATCTGTAATATTGAAATTTTATTGCAGAGTAAGGAAGTTATCACCTTTCATACTATTTGGAAGATAGGTTTTCTTTAGTTGAATTTTATTTCAGATACATAATCCAAAGTTGATGCCGGAACTTAAAATATTCCAAGGTTCGAGACGAAGAGATGAACCTGTAATGATAATAATTTTTATTCACTTCATATGTATTTTTTGAAAATTAGTTTTTTATGGTAAAATCTCTTTTAGACACATAATGATGCAACAACATGAAAAATGCATTGCTTCGAGACGAATCAATTGACCTGCAATATTAATATATTATATTGAAGAGTGGAGAAGTTATGGTTTCTTATATTATTTGAAACATCGATTTTCATAGTAATTTGTTGGGAAGAATTCATAAGGAAGGAAATAAATTAGAAATACACGGAAGAAAAGACTCGAACCGGAAAGAAGCCGGAAAAGAAAGGGAATAGTTATGTGAAAGAATACAAAAGAGAGGAGTTTAATGCATGATGTGGTAGGAAAAAAGCAAATAATAAAAAGTTCGAAGATGAGGTGGAAAGGGCTAGTACAGAGGAAGAAGTATGGAAAATAGTAAATAGAAAGAGATAGGAAAAAGAAGAAAAGAAATAATCAAAAGATTGAAATGGTAGAATGAAAAGAATAATTCATGAAAATGTTGGGAGGACTGGAAAAAAAATAAAGGGGGAGGGGGAAGGGAAAATAATAAAGAAGATATCAAAAGGGAGGAAATAGAGACGGCGAAGTAGCCAGTGAGAGGAGAAGGCAGCGGATATAGATGAAACCCCCAGGGAAGTATAGAAATATGGGAAAAGGATTCGAAGGAGTAGGCGTCGATAATGAAAAACAGGCGATACAGAGGGAAGGCTGGCCATAAATATGTAAAGAACGGATAGTGGTACCAATAGTAAAAAAAAAAAGAAAGAGGGTCGAGGTAAGAGTTTATAGGGGGGTGAACTGGTGCCAATATTATATAAGATGTATGTGTCAATAGTTCCAGAGAGGTTAGAAAAGAAGTAGAGGAAAAGAAAATAATTCCACCGAATAAGACAGGATTTTCGAGAGGTATGGGAGTGATGGATAATGTCTATGTGTTGAATTAAGTTATAAACAGGAGATTCAAAGGAGAGTGAGGAGGATGGACAGCGATGTTTGTGAATTTAGGAAAAAGGCGATAAGAGAAGGTTTTAGGAAAATAGCAGATGATGTCTTTTGGAGGACAAAGAGTAAGGTAATAGTGAAGGAATAAAAAGGAGAAAGTTTTTGGATATTCAGAGATGTAAAACAGTGGTGTCAGCTAAGCTGAGTGGAATGAGAAAGGAATGGTGGGATTCATTACGGGATTAGAAAAATACCTGGCTAGGAAAAAACTGTAGCTATTACAGTTAAAACTAAGATAATAAGGTTTGGGAAGAGGGGAAGAGCAAAAGAGAGTGGATAGCGAGATGGAAAGATAAGAAAATAGAGAAGATAACGGAATTTGAGTATCTTGGTTTCACAGTGCAGGAGAATGAGGAGCATGGAGCACATATTAGGGAAAATATTAGGAAAAGGGCAGAGGTAATAAAGCAGATAAAGGGAATCGGAAGAAGGTAAAAAAAGGTTTGTAAGAGGCGTATGAGATTGTTTAATACGCTGGAATGGCCGGTATTAGGCTATGGTGCAGAGATATGGGGGTGGTGAAGAGAAAGGAAATAAAGAAATCGCAAGAGAGATATATTCGATGGACATTAGGGGTAAAATGGAGAACGCTGGGTTATATGCGAAGAGAAGAGACTCAAAGAAATAAGTTGAGAAGAAAGGCAGGAAATTTGAATAGAAACAAAGAGAGAGGGAAATTGAAAATTTAGCGAGAACGTATTACAAAGAGATGGAGGGAGGAGAAAGAGGATCGTAGAATGAACGCAATAAGTAGCAGAAAGAAAAAAAAATTTCAGAGATCGTGGCAAGGAAGCAGAGAGCACTATAGGTTGTGAGGAATTAGAAGAAAGAGATAAAGGAATGCCAATAACAGACCAATGGGAGAGGATAGGGGAATCAAGATATGATAGATGGTATTAGGTAATAAAAAAAGAAGGATTATCAAAATATCTCGTGAGAAGAAGGGTGGAAAAGAGATAAACAAGGTAGCTAGATGGGAGAGATAAAATAGAAAGCTTGTGTGAAGAAGAGAAGAAAAATGAAGCAGAAGTCACATAGAAAAAATTATGCTAGCTGAAAATGTACAGTAAGATTAGGTAAAATAAAGAAGAATAAGATGCATCTGCAAGAATTTAACGAGAATAAAAAAATCTACCAAGGACAATGAACGAGAAATCTAAGAACGCTACGATCGCTTGAAAACTCAAAATGTAAGAATATTTTGCAGTGCAAGCATATCTATATACTCGTTCTATTTCACTTAGACACAGCTAAACACGCTATTGATGATATAGTTTCTAAGCCGTGAACTAGTTATGCTCATATTGATGAGAATCTCTAGCAGAGAAGGAAACAGACACAAATTTTTGTATCAAAAACTTTATTGGACAGTAATAAAAATAGTGTACATTATTTAACTTGTAATTTCCTCCGACAGCTTTCTAGACAAGGCGATGCTACTGTTATTTCTTTGACATAAAAGTAGCAAAAGCTGAATCGCAATTTATCACGACCTAAAAAAGTGAGAAGAAACGGATAATGCCCGAGTGAAAATAAATTCACAAATTCACTGCTGTTTACAACTGAACTGAAAAGACAAGGTTCAAAACTTGGGTAATTTTTGGCATCTTGTACCGTGAGCTAGACTAAAAAATATGCTTGTACTAATTGTTCCGGTCGAAATCAAGATTCGCGCCCTAGGAAATTGCCAAAATAATGGACAGCAGAAGGAAGAGCTCAAAAATGTCTTACGTGCAAACTATAAACACAACAAACCAACAAAATTTAAGACAGTTACCTTATAAAATGGAACACGCTTTTGCATACCTTCTAAGTGAACTTATTTTAAGAAAACGGATTTCCATGATTTCAAATAACATTTCTCGGAAAGCCGTTGAGATATATATTTACAAAGTGAGGTATGCAGTTATACGATATGAGCCCTTTTTTCAGTTTCTAAAAATTGAAACCACCTTCTGGTGCAGCAGCTGTTTGTAAATTTAGCTGCCCATCAACAGTTACAGGTGCGAGACGTTGATCTTCCGCTTCCTAAATAAACAAAGAACAGACATATGATAAATTTGATCTATAAGTAAAGTAGATAGGTGTAGAATTTAACTACAATCAATTTTACTGAGTTCGAGGTAAATACAACTGAATTCAAGGTAAATAAATTTCGCCGGATTTAAGATAATTCTGAAATAGTTGCACACCCAATCAATAATAGTTAACTCCGCCTTGATTTCTTTCAATTATAATTTCACACCTGCGGAAAGTTAAATAACTCTCTGAAATCGTTTTGAAATAGTAGATTGATTCGAACAGAACCAAGGGCATGCGTAGCCGTCGAGGGTATGGATGCGATCTGAGTACCTAAACTCTTCTCTAGGGATCTCACCGTTATTAGGGCAAGGCTCAAGGATATGCGAATGACTGCGAGATCAGTGCTACGCATCGTAAAGCTCTGGTGCGATAGCTAAAGGCTCTCTGTAGATCCAGAAAAGACCAGTTTGGTCGTTTTTACGAGAAAGAACAAAGTGCAGAAGGTCGGCGCTCCTGCATTCCGTGGCGTGAGGCTGATGGTCTCGGGGTCAGGTTAATATTTGAGAGTAATCCTATACAGTAGGCTGGATTGGGCGATCTATCTAGAAATGCGACGCCCAAAGCCTAAGCTGATAGCTTGGATCTTCTCCGCTGTCCTGAAACCGACACTCTCATATGCGGATGTAGTCTGGTGGCCACGGGTAATGCTGAAAATGATGTTGGATAGACTGTGACGATTACAAACGATCGCGTTTAGGGGGGTAACATGAGCAATGAGGACTACCCCCGCAAGGCGATAGAATCCATGCTCTGCGAAGAACCCCTACACGTTGCAATAACTGACGGAGTGGCTCGTCAGAGGGTCAGCTAGCGAAATCAGCTAGATGGAGTTGGTGGACTAAACAAACAAGGCTCCCAAGGGACATCAGCACAATGCCGATTCTAAGTATCAGCAAATGAAAACCCTTTCCTCCAGGGGCAAATCTGGTACAGACTGCTCTGAAACAGGAGGGGGCGTGGAGCAGGAATATGACAGTGCAGGAAGGAGGGGGATAGGAATCACGCTTGGAAGACATGCTAATGTCTCCCAGGCGGGGGTCCTGGCTATACTCTGCTACGCTGAGAAACTCATAAAAGACGCGAGCGGCAGGCAGGCCACAATCAGCTCAGATAGGTAAGCGACATTAACTGCAGTTGGAAAACCAGACATAATATCAGAGCTTGTCTGGGGATGCAAAAAGACATTGAACCTACTGGCAGATAAGAATAATGT
This sequence comes from Neuroterus valhalla, assembly GCA_011762715.2. Taxonomy (NCBI): domain Eukaryota; kingdom Metazoa; phylum Arthropoda; class Insecta; order Hymenoptera; family Cynipidae; genus Neuroterus; species Neuroterus valhalla. Next base: position 7,070 of record WSXT02193735.1, read on the forward strand.
TATCCTCATGTGGATTCCTGGCCACACTGGAATTAGAGAGAATGAAAAAGTGGACCAGCTAGTGAGCGGTGCAGCAAGTGAATACATAGGCCCAGACAACAGATACTAGGACTAGCGTCTTGTTGCATCGGAAAATCCATCGAAAACTAGACCCGGAGGAAGCAAGGAGACTACTAGGAACCAATTCAGAGGTGCGGAGGCCTAAGCCATCTTGGGCCACTCGTACACTGCCTGGCTAGGCAGATCCTGAGTTTACCCAAGAAAGATGTAAGGTTGGCGGTTCAGATGCTCACAGGGCAAAACCACTTGAACTATCATAAGCACAAAATGAGATTAAATCTCAAAATAATCCTATTTGAAATGGGAAATTGAAGAGTTTTGGCCCATACAATTTTTCTTCGCATGTGTCTATACAAATATGCACCAAACGTTTCGAAGGAACAAAAATTAGGAATTAGGTTTTTTTTTAACAAAGACCCCTAGCGATTTTTGTCAATTTAGACCTCTAATGACACCCAGGGGTAGGGGAAGGGCATTCTTAATACAGAATCAGGAAGACACCGAAATGTTCAAGTGCAATCATGTCACTTCCAGGACATAAGTCCAGCGCTCCCAGGTCTGGAGATTTTTCTCCAGATCCGAATAGACTTCAGAATCTAGGATTTATCAAAAAATTAAAATTGATGAACCACGATTGAAATCAGTATGAAACCCTTTCAAAAGGGAGTCAAAAGTCATTACTTTTCCAATTAATTAGTTGAATTTTCTACCAAAAAGAAGATTATCCGTTACCGAAAGAGATAATATTCAACAAGAGTTGAGATTTCAGGCTGAAACGACAAATGTTTCAGAAAAAAGACGACCTTTGAAAGGAAGAAATGCATTTTTGTTAATTATGACACAAACAGTTGAATTTTCAACTGAATGAGGGAACATGAAGAAAGTCGCATTTTCGTCCGAATCGTTGAACTTTGGAGACAAAGAAGATGATTTCCTAGAAGATGTTCGAATTTTCAGTCTATTTTGCATTAAATAGTTAAATTTTTCACGAAATTATTGAATTTTTAACAAAACAGTTATATTTTGAATCAACGAATTCTAAATCTCAACGAGAAAAATCTAAGTTGACATTTCACCATACGCAACATTCCAATTTAAAATAAAAAAAATTTTAATCAAACTACAGAGAGATGAACCGTCTGAGAAAAATGTTATTGTTGTTATTTCAAACCAAAAAATGTTCTTATGTTGAATCAAGCACAGTCTAATACTATTAGGAAAGGTACATTTTCTTTGTCTACTGCTCTTATCGATATTTTAATACCTTATTACAGATTTAAATATTGATTTCTAATGTTAGAGAAGAAAAATGACTTCTTCTGAAAGCCAATTTCGACTAGGGCTTGTAGGATTACACTAACTTTAAATTGGGAAAATTTTTTTTCTTTTGAAATATGAATTATTTGGATATTGATTTCTTCAATTGAGAAAAAAATCTCCCTCTGCTAGGGATCGAACACAGGTCCACTGATGTCTGGTCTAATACTCTAACCCACTAAGCTACAGGACTACCCTCTGCAAGCCACTTTCGACTAAGGCTTGTAAGATCACATAAATGTACGTTCAATTTTTTATGTCAACGTTTTTGGGCAGATATGGGATGGCAATATTATGATATTGATTTTTATTTTCCTACTGGTCTTATCAATATTCAAATTATGAATTGTTTGAATATCAATTTCTTGAATTGACAAAAAAAAAACTCCCTCTGCAAGGGATCGAACACAGGTCCACGGATGTCTGGTCTAATACTCTAATCCACTAAGCTACGGACAGTATAAGATTCGTTTCTCACAACCCTCTGCATGCCATTTTTGACTAAGGCTTATAAGATCACATGAATGTACTTTCAACTTTTAATGTTAACATTTTTGGGCAGATATGGGATGGGAATATTATGATGCTGATTCTTATATTCGTACTGGTCTTATCAATATTCGAATTATGAATTATTTGAATATTGATTTCGTGAATTGACAAAAAAAATGTCCCTCTGCTCGGGATCGAACACAGATCCACTTATGTCTGGTCTAATACTCTAACCCACTAAGCTACGGGAAAACCCTCTGCAAGCCACTTTCGACTAAGGCTTCTAAGATCACATGAATGTACGTTCAATTTTTTATGTTAACATTTTTGGGCAGATATGGAATGGCAATATTATGATATGGATTTTTATATTTCTACTGGTCTTATAAATAATCGAATTATGAATCATTTGAATATTGACTTCTTGAATTGACGGAAAAAATATCCCTCTGCTAGGGATCGAACACAGGTCCACGGATGTCTGGTCTGATACTATAACCCACTAAGCTACGGACAGTACAAGATTCGTTTCTCACAACCCTCTGCATGCCACTTTTGACTAAGGCTTGTAAGATCACATGAATGCACGTTCAATTTTTGATGTTAACATTTTTGGGCAGATATGAGATGGTAATTGTAATTTTTAGACCGTTTTGTCAAGCCTCAAAAATGGTAAGTAAGGATTTCTGTAGTAAGTAATAAGTAGATCAATATTTCCTAATGATTTTTCTTGATGAGAACAAAATTGTGAGAGTTATGGCATTATCGAAATTCAAACATTTAAACAAAGATAAGAATTTTCAGCCGCTAAGCCTCTAAAATGTTTCATTTTAGAGGCCCTACAAGATGATATTACCAACTTTTTTAATCTTTTCGAAAAATCATAAATCCAAAATTTTGGCGCAAAAAAAATGACAAATAGAAAGCTTCATTTTTTGGTCCAACTATGCAAGGTAGGGGAAGATGTAAATGAAGGAAAATTGTGCACCAAAAGGCAGGACAAGTAGTTTTTGATTCTTTCATGAATATCCATTTTGAAAATGGAAAAAATTTAATTTTTGGACAATGGGCACAAGCTCTGGAAAAAACAAATAGACACTTGTTTTTAACCAGAAAAATATCTTTTAATGTTTAATCAATCTTTTTTTAACAGGATATGCAGTTTTCATCTCCATCAGGAAAAATGATTATAACAATTAAATTTTTCAAAGAATGACGAAGTCTTAGACAGTAGATTGATAAAGAAAAGTTGTTTGCCCAAAACAATTCTATAATTTTTTTTGTCATTTTTCCCATTGGACGCGTAGTTTTTGTTTCAATCGTCAAAAATAAGACAATACATTGAAAAATTAGGTCTGTAGAAAAACCCCTCAACATTTAAAAAAATGAAGCAACAAAACTTCTCTACTGTTAAGGCCATGTTAAACATGGGTCACGTGACCCAAATTCTCGATTTTTTTTGCAACAACTCACGTCCGCACCGACATTGATATCGAGTTGATTCTTGAGGGAAAGCTTCAGAAAACAATAAACTATGTTTTTATACAACATTTAGTTCAAAATTTTGAAAAAATATTCGCAAAAATTTTTTTGTTACAAATTTTGAACAAAAATTGTTGCAAAAAAAAAGATGTCGGTAAGGTAGGAATCGGGTAAGTTTGACATGGCCTTAAGGACAAATTTTGGTCGATCTGCTATAACAAATGCTAATGTAAGTTTGTTCCTATGTTTGTTACGCTCTTACGCGTAAACTACTCATTTGGAAAACAGCAATAAAGAAGAAACTTACTACGCGGCGGCGAAGCTGCCACCACAGGGCGCAGCTAGTTGAATAATAAGTGTTACAATTTATCCCCATGGTGTTTTTTGATGAAAACAAAATTGACAAAGAGTTATTTGATTTTCAAAAATCGAAAATATAAACAAAAATAAGAATTTTTAGCCAAATAACGGAAGATATGAAAAAAGGTATAAGAGAAAAAATGTTTTCTTTTTGGAAGCCCTACAAGATGGTCTTCACAACTTTCTCAATTTTCTCAAAAAATCGAAATATCAAATTTTGGTCGCTCAAAAGATGATGAAAAATAGAAAGTTTCATTTTTCGGTCAAACGCTACAAGGTACAAGAAAATATAAATGAACAAAAATTGTGCACCAAAAAAAAAAGATCTACATTTTGTGTAATTTACTTTTTGATAGAATAAGTAGTACTTGCTTCATTAAAAAAAAAACATATTAAAAAGGAAAAAATTGAACTTTTGGACGATTGTCACAAGCTCAGGAAAAACAAATAAGACACAAGTTCTTCACCAGGAAAATATCTTGAAATGTGTTATCAATCTTTTTCTGAGAGAATATGTAGTTTACATCTCAATCAGAAAAAATAACTTTGAAAATAAATTATGATGAACTTTTTGAAAAAATGACGAAGGCTAAGACAGTAGATTGATAGAGAAAAGTTGTTCATCAGAAAAAGATTTATGAATTGGTTATAATGTTTCCGAATGGACGCGTAGTTTTTGTTTCGATCGCAAAAAATAAAATAAAACATTAAGAAATTAAATTTCTAGAAAAAGTAAACAACATATGAAAAAAATTGGGCAAGAAAAGTTCTCTACTGTTTCGGACAATGTTTGATCGAGTGCGCAGCACGAGTCACGAGAAGAGAATATATTCGTTGAAGCCGGAGAAGCTTTAACAAAAGAGAATTCACACTCATCAAATCAGAGAAGTCGACATTTCTCTATCGAGTTTCAGAAGCTCTGTATACAAATGTAGGGAAGTACAAAGACCGAAGCAAGCCGCGCTCCAAGCGCGCGATGAGTGTGCCCACGCTGCGGGCAGATTTTCTGAAACATTTGTCGTTTCAGCCTGAAAACTCAACTATTTTGTTGAATATCATCTCTTTTGGTAATGGATAATCTTCTTTTCGATTGAAAATTCAACTATTTCATTGGAAATGTAATATATTTTGAATTCCTATTTAAAGGGTTTCATACTAATTTCAATAGTGATTCATAAATTTTATTCAGGAAAATCTGTACGCATATTTTCGTGGAAAATCACTCCATTCTTATGTTTCATTTCAGACGTTTATTTTTCAAGTTTTTACTTTTAAAGAAAAAAGGCTTATGATATTGAGAAAAAATGTCTTCAACGCGTAAAGTTACAAAATCATCATTACCAACTCAAGTGAACAGTTCAGATTCGATATAGCCGTTATCGTTACCTGTCGCGTTTGCCAAGGCTACTTGAGGCCGGCATGGCAGTGCACGCCAATGACCGGCATTCAGCGGTATGGCGATGCCGATTTTCAGGCGCAAGAATTACTTGGCTTTCAATTTAAACAGAAACACAATATTCGGAAAAAAGAATGGTGTGCGACGCTTCATTTGGGTCTAATGATGAGGTGGGACAAATATTACAACAAACTGTTCATTAGTGTAAGAGAATTATGACGCTTTTTTCACGATAAAAGCCAATGAGTCGTGTCAAACGCAATGGTAAATGGTGTTTGAGTTTCTCCGTGAATATATAAGTATTGTATAGTCTAATAGGTGGTATACATACACTACCTATTAGATAGTATTTCATACGTTAATTTAGAAAAAAAAGAATTTCTTCAAACCTCGGTCGAAAGTACGTTCCTCCGGCATCGATTGTAAGGGAGAGTCTAATTTTGAACATTGATAGAACTAAACTCGCGGCCTCTGCAACACCGGGAGCAAAAACTTACTTGTTTCAGCCGTCAGCCACAATCATTCCTGCTGTTACTCTCGCTTATTCATATAATCTCAAAGCTTGCTTGGATTTAATTTGTGTTTGTATGTAAATTCTTGACCAATGGTTTTGGTTTTATCCTTCGAAATAGCTTTTTGAAGAATCAAAAATGCACATTTCCGGTCAAACTATGCAAGATGCAAAAAAAAGGTTAAGGACCAAAATTATTTATTTTGAAAAGATGTACAAATTTTATTAATACCACTTTTGTCATAAGATGCATTGTTTTTGTTTGATTGTGAAAAATTCCATTTTTGAGCAAAAATATGCAAGATACGAAAAAAATGAGTACAAAAATTGTTCACCTTCGAAAAATCTACAAATTTGCTTGTGACTATTTTTCGATAAGGCGAATAGTTTTCATTTCAATCACGATAACGCATATACAAAAATAGAAAAATGCCATTTTTTATCCAAATAATAAGAGACAAGAAAAAATGAACACAAAAATTGTTTCTCTTGAAAAGGCCTTCGAATTTCACATCAATTATTTTTCAATAAGAAGTATATTTTCCGTTTTAATCGTGACAACGCGTTTTAAACAATGAAAAATTCAATTTCCTGGCCAAACTATGGGGGGATGTAAAGATCGGTGGCCTGTATTTGAATGAGAATGTTTTCCTTAAGGCCAATAGAGCCTTAGGTGAATTTAATTTTGAAAAAGTATTCATGTAAAAAAGAAGCAATAATCTTCTTAAAAGGTTTACAACAGTTTTGCAATATTTGCAACTCTTTGTATGCATTGAACTGTAAACTGAATCAAGCACGTAAGCAGCCGAGCGCGAGGTGAAAAATATACCGAGCGCGTAGCACGAGGTTAATACATGATCGAGAAGCGCGAGATCCGAATGACGCGCGTCTTGGGCGCGCTCAAACTTGCGAGCGAAGCGAGCCGCGTGCGTAGCGTGCCATAAGAATGTGCGTACGCAGCGGGCAGATTTTTTCTTTTGAAAATGTGTGATTACATTTGCTTTAGTAAATGTATTTGATGCCTGCCCCTCGACCAGCAGCACTGGTTTTGCTCGTGCTGCAAATGTCGGAACAGGCATCAATACATTCTATTATGTACATATATTGTTTATAAAAACATGATTCTTCACAGTACTTTTGACCGGGTATGAAGAAAAACAGTATAAATTACGCGGGCAGAAATTTGAAAGCCCTGAATTGAACTTCAACTTCAACTTCCTGCCCTTGTAGTGTAATATATTATTTATAGTAAATTAGATACAGATTTTTATACTCAGATGTATTTCAAGTTTCCTAGAAAATGGAGAGTAAAATTCAAAATTTTGTATGAGTGCTCCTACATTTCCCAAATACATCTGCGTTTACTGAAGATAATAATTGAATCTTTTCTTTCTCCATGCACATAAGAAGATGATAATAACCGTACGTATTGAAAAAAGAGAGTACAGTCAAGCATCTGAATTTTATAGATTTAGTTTATGTTTTTATTCATTCAAATGCATAATTTCGTGCAATCCGCAGATTTTCGACACATAATCTCACATATGTTTGATTAAATTCGAATGACCTACTCTTTTAAGTGATCTACTCTTGTATAATTTGCCCTACATTCAACTTTATTTTTCGAGCAGTCATCCCCTATAAAAATCAAAATAATGCGATGTGAAACCTACCCCTTCTGCGAAGAAAGTATCAATCATCGCTACTGCCTTCTGATAGACCTGTTCATTTTCGTGGTGCTGTAGATTTTCAAGCTTATCAAGGCCTCCGGCTTCTTCAATCATAATGGCCACGCGTTCGACTTCTCCCATTTTCTCAGCGGCCGTCAGTATATTCGTTAAACCGTCAAGAACTACAACAACAGTCTTCCAATCTTTGGCATCAAGTAAGTTACAGAATGGAGTCAACACTCCCAGTTGAACAAGGAGGGCGAGCTGCTGCACTGTTCCGCCAGAAGTCATGTTTGTAACTGCCCAGGCAGCCTCTTTCTGGGACTTGAAGTCACCCTGTTACATAAAAAATATAATCGATTAAAACTGGACCGTGAATTTTTACATTTGATTCTCCTTCAATTGCTTGAAGTGTGTTTTTTGTTTTTATTGGAGTAAATATTAAAAACGCACAATTTATGGAATAGAATATTTTTCCCTTATTCCTGAACCACCTCAAAAAGCTTGTTCCCCTAGGACCGAAAATGTTGATGTTCCCTGGGCAAATCTCAGACCCATTTGAGTCTTACTTCAGAGACTATTTGAATAATTTCGTATAATTTCGTTTCTGGAAATAGTCTTAGAGATTCGGGCCCTTTTTTACGATTGAACTTATGGTAGTTGAACCTCGAGGATACTGAAGCACGGCAGACAGTTAAAATACTCAAGGTCGTGCTACTATAGAACATTCATGAAACTAATCCCTTCTAGGAACTAAAAAATGATTATTTATTTACATGCATACATTTATATGTGACAAACTTCATATGTATATGCATATTCGCTATGTGCAGACGGTTGGAGGGGAGGGCTGGCGCTGCCGTCGAATTTTACACGTATTCGTATGGCAGCGTCCCTCGAAAGAGACCGTGGCTGCCACGGTACTAACTTTTGCTCCATAAGATTTAACATGGGAGCGTCCCTTAAAGTGAGGGCGCCAGTAGACTTGCACGGTGCCAATACTGTTTTTCTATTATGGTAAATCTGGCAATGCTTTCTGTTTCAACGTATCACGTACAGTTTGAGAGATACATACAAATCATGATATACTTTGAATTTTTATATGAAATTGCATATATTTGGAATCGTAAAAATTATAATATGAAGATTTTGTAACACTCGAATCTCTAATTTTGAAAATGGAAAAAATCTTCATGTTTGAAGCTCTCGTATCTAGCCACAACTTGATTCCCAGTTATGGCCAAGCTTAATCCCGGCTTGATTTATCCTAGCACTTTCCAGTCTTTTCACGGAGCTCAATTTGGTCAAGCTTAGGATCTCTTGACTATGAGCAGGTCAGGCTAAGGATATTTGATTTTCTAATTTTGCAACTAGCGATTCAAGAGAAATATATTTGGATTCCTTGAATTTTTCCGGTTCTAATGACATATGTTTAGTATATTTAAGTTGAAAAATTGAAGATGTTTAATTTGAAAAACTTCAGCTAAATATTGATTTCAATATTTACAACTTCATTCTAATTTCAAAGTGCAATTTTACCAGCCCTTAGACTTGGGACCATTAAGAGACTACCTGAATATCACAAAATTTCTACCTGTATATAGTCTAAGAGCTAGCTGCAAAAAATGTTTGTAACAGAGTACACAGAAGGTTAGGGCAATTGAAAAAATTCAGATTTTCCCAGTGACCGGAATTTGAAGTGCGAGTTTGTGCTGATATAGGTACTGATCAGTCAAAGTTCTTGAAATTCCGATCGCTGGAAAAATCTGAATTTTCTCATCGCCTATTTATCATATTGAGATAATTTTTTTTTCAATTTGGGGGAGCTCGCAAAAATATGTATCGTGAGCATTAAACTGTAGAATCCAATCGAACATACTAAGCAAGGAAAGCACTTTCCATTTTCGTCTGCCGAGGACTTTGCAACCGGTAAAACGTCTGCCATTGCTCTTTTCCTGCTACTTAAGACCTAAACATGAGAGGAAAAAAAGAATTTCACGTGTACCCCATGGCATTTTTCAGGTGAGTTTTCCGACCACCCTTCTCACGTCTGCCGCGGATTCGGGGTTCCAAAAAGTGTCTGCCATACCTCTACCACTGCTGGCCATGACCTAAAGATGAAATAGAAAAAAGAATTTCGCGTGCACCTTGTCGCATTTTTAGGACTTTTTCGACCACCTCCTTTCACGTCTAATGGGGATTCGGCGACAGGAAAAACGTCTCTCACTGGTTTACCGCTATACTTACGTCTCAAGCAATATTTACAAAAAATAATATCGTGTGTAAGTCGTCACTTTTTTTCCTAGAATTTCCACGAACTTTGTAAGGCTCGCATTCCCAAATGGGACCGATTCTGGTTGACAGACGAAGGATTCGTAATGTGCCAATCAAATGCCACGAATTTATGCCCTAACCTTCCGTGTACTCTATAACATGCATTTTTTTTAGCTAGCTCTTGGACTAATACCTGTGGAGATATATCTCAAGCATCTAATGGCCTGAGAAGAGTCAGTCATTCATAAGGGATTTTCTGTCGGCAGGGTCAGCACACTTGATTTAGTTTTTTCAATACCCACCTAGAAGGTTGGACTTCACACGTATCTACTCATCTGCAAAGTGTTTCATTGTATTTGAAGGGGTAGAAATAAAATTGGCGCTCGGTTTAAAAATAAGGAACACTGCAAACCAGCAGAGTCCGTAGGTTATGTAACAAAGCTCTTACTGTCACTGTTTCGGAGAACCTTTAGATTAGGATTTTCTTGGACAGTCGTTGCGAAAAATTGCGGTCTCCTAAAAAAATTAGCACAGTCACCTTCTATTTTTCGTTCTTAATCACAGCTTTTCGAAGATAAGTGCCTGAATGATTCATTTTGAAATGAGAATGATCACTCAATAATAAATGCTTTGATGTTAACTTGAAAGTTCTGCAGCGATTTGAACTTTTTTTCGAATGGAAGCTACTGGAATCCCGCATAAGTTTTCTGGACAAAATTTCTGAAAAAGTATATTATTATATTTTTATGAGAAGGTCTTAGTTTTTCACTTCTGAAGAATACCGTTTTTCAAATTATTCTGTACATAATCTTGAAGTTTATTATAATAAATTTAGGTTATACTAATGTATGTACCGTAATTCATTCAATTAATTACGTTTTTCACTCTCGTTCCGATCTGTTGTTATGGACAAAAATTATTTCATAATCAACTTTGATAAGTTATCTCTAGATTCTGAGGAAATTATAATTTATTACGAAAAATAAGCCGTCTTATGAAAATATCTTCAACAACAAATTTGTTCGATATGATTTCAGAAAAAGATTCAATTTGCTGTACCTTATGTTGTTTTCCAGAGATCTAATTTGTTTACTTCTAAGGTTAATTTCATGATTGTAACGAAAACTGTTTCTTTTTCAAAAAAATGGCATTAAGCAAATTTTGAAATCTATTTGGGATGGCCAGTCTTACTTGGTTACATTTTTCTCATATTGTATATTTTGACCGGAAGAAGTCTTATAGAAGAAATAGTACGAGAAAAATGTTCAGATCTTTCCAAGATGAACAATTTTCTCATATAACATTTTTCGCGTATTTTGTATAGTTTGGCCAAGAAGAGAAATTTTTTATTCCTGTTATTTTTTACGACCCAAAAAAAACTAGGCATTCTATTAAAAAATTTGCGGGAAGTCATACGTAAGTCTCTTTTATATAACCAATTTTTCTACTCAATAAGCAACGATCCAGAGATTCTTGAAAGAGTACCAACAGATGAAAAACTTTTCCCAGCTTCGGTAACAATTGAACAAGACGCTACTGTTCACGCTTTGAGAATTGATTGGAATCCAACATCTAGCACTTCCTACTTTTTTGCTCACTTCCAGAATCAAAGAAATAAACAAACCGCCCTTTCTTCTATCGCTCGAATTTTCGATCCTTCAGGATTTCCAGGACCCTTACCAATTTTGTACTCAGAAAAATGGAGGCTGTTTCTTTAATACAAGCTGCCTTATATTTCGAATGGGCACTCCAAGCGTACTAAATTAGTCGTTTTGATTCAGTGGAGTTTTTGAACCTCCTATGTTAACGATTGCGTCAAGTATACACTGTGCTATCAATGGCTGTTAGTACTGATTTCCAACCATGCACTATTTGTAAAAGGAGAACCCTCGTTCTGAACCTGCATTGCCGTGCGATGAAATGGGTATTTTTTACGAACAGGAACATTTTGTGATCGTTCGCCGAACCAAGAGCGTTCATTATTTTCATCCAAGAATGATCCAAGCGCATCGACGTTCGTTCAAAGGAGCGCATTTGCTTTTTCGCAGTTTCTTTAGAACGCATTCGCTAGCATTCTAGTTCAACCGCGTCCGCTACAGAATCCGAAATTTCCTTATTTTCTACGAGTTTAAGTAAAACAATAATAAATCTCTGCTGTGCGATGTTTTTTCGAGAAGGATAATCGAAGGAATCAAGCACGAAAGACATATCACCAGAGAAAATTCAAGTGGCAATATTTAAAGCAGCTTCACGGCTATAGCTTGGTAGCATCGTCACGCTGTGTTTGTCTAATAATTCTGACTTGATAAATTTTTGTATAGTAATATAGTAAAGAAATGACGTCAAATAATTATTGCACTGAAATTCTTTCAAAAACGGTCCAAGCTAAACAGCTACCGGGAGCGAAAGAGATCTGAAACTTATCCCTCCTATCCCCTCCTTCACATCCAAAACTCAAACTCACTGATTTGGATTTCTGACGAGAACATGATAAGCTACATATAAGATAACTTGGTAGCTCTTAAAAAAGCATCCAGAGGTGACTCATGTTACCTTAAACACACTCTGCCGCTGTGTAACGATAACACCGTTACAAGACAATCTTTAAAAACCATAAACTTTATATTGTACCTACTAGAACCTCATATCAACCCTACTAGTTTCTCATGCCAGACAGACAGAAAACGGAGAGGAAAAGGAGTAAGAGGAATACCAGAAAACAAATAGAAATGGAAACAAATAGACCCCGGTCTACTACCGGGGGTCTACCAAACCCCCGGTAGCAGACTATCCTGCACGGCAGCGGTGATAGATCTT
>WSXT02193746.1:0-19448 GCA_011762715.2 Neuroterus valhalla
GAGCGAAGCGAGCTGCGCGCGGAGCGCGCGATGAGAATGTGCCCGCGAAGCGGGCAGATTTTTCCTTATGGGAAATACGCCTTTAACTTCATGGGGATTGCGCCACCTCTAGATATTAAAAAAAAAAATGCGTTCATTTTTTTGTGGATTCGTACAAATAGTGATAACTAGTGATCAGGCAAAAATCTTTTTGTCTTGTACACAAGGAGTCTGTAGGAAAGGGAGAAGTATCAGTATCTAAAACCTTCTGAAGTTTACTCCTAATGCATTAATTCGTTGTTAAATCCGTTTTGCAGAAAATAAGTATGGAAAAATGGAACACACCAAATTTGTCTACTAAACAGATCAGAAGAAGCGTTGGAGATCTCTGCGTAAATCAAAACCGGATCATTTCAAGTTTTCCGATTATTCGATTCAATAAATGCATTCAGTTGCATTAGACACCATGGTGTTTGCAACGTACACCTAATATGACATCATTTCGTTGGCATTAAAAAATAGTTATATCGGACAATCTTCCTTCACCTATCCGAACTGAAGAAATTGCGAAGTCGTTGACTGCATAACACTTGATAATTTGAAAGAACTTTTCGAAAGGACATGACTTCCTGAAACTGCTGGTGAGTCCATTTGTCCTTCTCAAGATTTTATTGATGAACATGAATTGCAATTGAACTCGATCTGTTATGAGAATAAGCTTTCAGGAACCTCCTCGATGGAGATAGATGTTCCTGATATGCCAAACGATGAGTAATTTCACAACGTTGTAACAAATTTGTAATAAAAATTAAGAAAAAATTTCCTTTAATAACTTACAAAAAAACAGAAGAAGAGCTGCAATGGTAAAAATAATATTTTTAATTTTGTCGCTTTAGGAAGCCGAAATCGACGATGCATCCGACTGGGGCCATCCTATCCCCACTTTTTGCTGCTATATGATTTCTGTTACCGGATCTTACTATGGTGGGATCACCCCCGTGCCTTTCCCTTTCACCAAGTCCCGTGGAAACAGTATCAGAAAAGACTATTAAAAGTTCGAATTAGTGTGAACAAATATTTCTATGAACAAAAAATTGTGTGAGACAATTTTAATAATGGACGTGTCTGTTTACGGAACTGATTATTTTTAGGGAAAAAAGAAGCTATTTTGGAAATGGGTTAAGAAGACTAGAAAAGGAAATACTAGTACTGAGGTAGTTGGAATAAGGATTGCTGACGGTGAAATGGTATGGGATTCGAACAAGGTGAAAGATTGTATGCGGGATTTTTTCAAGAAGCTGTATGAAGGTGAAGCCACGGAGCATAACAACAGTGACACAGACGCGGATACGTTAGAAAATTCCGATGTCGGTGGCGGAAGCAGAATCGGTATCGATGATATTATTTTCGTGATTAAAAAACCTAATAATGGTAAGGCTGCCGGTGTAGATGATATTACCTCTAAAATGCTCAAGTACGGTGGCGTATATTTTTTGGCAAGGCTGTGTGAATTCATGAATATGTGTGCTGTGAATAGCGAAGTTCCGAGTCATTGGAGAAAGGCGATGATTGTCCCAATCTACAAGGGAAAGGTGGTCCAGGTGACTGTAATAATTATAGAGCGATCAGCCTTCTAAGTATTGTGGGAAAAATATTAACTCAAGTTCTTATTAAAAAAGTCATGGGGGTAACAAAAGAAGGGATCTGGGAAGTTCAATGTGGATTTATGCCAGCGAGATCATGTGCGGGTTAGATATTTAGCTTGAGACAGATCACAGAAAAAAGCGATCCAAGCAATATATAATGGTAGCAAAGCAAGTGTGAGAGTAAATGGACAACTGAGCGATTGGTTTGATAGTAGGCAGGGCGTTAGGCAAGGATGCGTTATGTCTTCTAGGATGTTTGATACATATATGGACAAATGTCTGAGAATGGCTCTATTTGACGAGGAAGGTGTTGATCTTGGGACAGTGATATTTCGTTGCTTTCCATTTGCAGATGACAATATCGTTACGGCAAAATCAGCCGAGAATGTGCAGAGGATTTCGAGCAGACTGGATATCAGCATGAAGAGCATGGGACTTAACATTAACGTCAATAAAACAAAAATCATGGTGTTTGAATGTAAGGATGCAAAAACGCATTGCAATAACACCCTTCATGGAGAGAGGATAGAACAAGTTGATCATTTCGTGTACCTTGGAAGTTTATTTACTTTTGACGGGAAGATAGATGCAGAGATTTCCAGGCGTATGAATTTTGGTAGAAAGATTGTCGGCAGTTCTCTAAGAATGTGGTGTAGAAGAAACGCTGTTTGACAAGAGTGAAATAAATTTGCTGAGGTAGTTCGTTCACGTTGAGAGAATGGACGAAGAACTATAAACAAAGCAAGTTTATCTAGGTAGGGTGAACGGTAGCGTACCCAGAGGCAGACCAAAGAAGGAATGGATAGAATGTATGAATGAGACCCTGAAGAGGAGAAGCATAAAAAGCCGTAGAAACACAAGAGCTTGTATGGAAAGATCTATGAAAAGACTTCGGCTTATACTTCATTTCTTAAGTTGGAATTTTTGTAACAAGGGATTGGTTTTACATAGAAGTTGAAAATATGGGAAAATAAATCGACAATGTCATAAACAAATTCATACAGCGAAAATACTCTTCGACAAATTGATGTGGGTTTTTCGTTGGGAGACTTTGGCAAGCGACAACATTGTTATTTAATTGAATAAAATTCAGAAACGAATACCGATTTCGGGCAATTTTCAGCGAACAGACTTTGCTTCATCAACGAAATCAATTCCAAATAAAAAATAATCAAATACAATAACTTTTAATTACCACATAAATTTACACCATGACACCAAAAAACAGATGCCTTTTTTCCAAAATTGACTGTCAATTACAAATTTTTGCTTTTAAACAATTCGAACTCAACCTAATTAATAAGAGTAAGTTCAATTTTTAAAACGATTACTTGAAGTTAAACAATCCAATGGAAACATTAAAAAATATAATTTTGTACTGCATCTGAATGATAATTATTAGTTGTTGTTAGACAATTGAGAGAAGCATTTCCGAACAAAGCTGTTTTTCAGAGAAGGATTTTTTTCTGAAAGCTATTTGATTTCTCATAGTTTATCTTTCGTTCTCGACTTTCATTCCACGATAGCCATTTGAGAGCGACAAGCTGGACACAAGATATTCCGTTCGTGACTTGCTGGTTGTGAGTTCTATCGAGTTCAGTTTACGTTCATTGGATTTCTCTTTTTTATTGGATAAGAAATCGAGTGTAAATTTTATCTGAGTGGGGCTGAAAGGATTTTTCTCATATTCCTTTATCTCTCCCAATACCCACGAAAGCTTAATTGCATATCTGATAAGTTTCTCGAGGCTCTTTTATTTAGGTATATCTGCGCCAAATTAGGTTTGGAGAAAGAAAAAGTCAATCTCCTGCTATTTCAATGAGAACAAATCGACTTTGTAGAAGTTTTGATTATATTTATTGTTCTTGTTGCTGCCTCTATCGGTGAATGTTAGAGTAAAAAAATTTAGAATAAATAATTCCTTCTTTAATTCTCCTATTCGATGGCCTTTCCTATATTTTACCCAGAAATTTGTTTCCGCATGTGTACCTCTAATAGAATGCCTGAGGGAATATGACGTAAAGCTTGCAGGATAAAAGGATTCTGGATAGCATGTCAGTCAACAGATTTTAATAAAAGTTTAAAAGGTTTTGTTGGGGCTTGACAATCACAGTAGATTACTGCTGCTCAACACGAGCAGGACATTTTTCACGGACATAGAGTGTTCGCAAACTAACATTCCCAATAAAAGAAAGTGAACGTTTTCAAAATTGTTGATTAGCTGGAATTATTAAAGAATGTAATCTATGTTGAAATTCATCCATTCGCATTTCTATACTCTTCGGAACCATCCAAACTTTGCGTTGTTTTTTATTCCGTTAAGTTTTTGTCATTCAATCGGATTTGACATATGTCGATATGGGCAGTTCGGATCTATTTTGATGATTGAAAATAATCTGAATAAAAAAACATATTCGTGTGAATTCACAGACTCCTTCCTTGAAATATGAAGAACATTGTGTAGCCCCATTTAAACAGGATATGAGCCTAGATATATCGCAGTGAAGTGAAACTTTAAGTGAAAATGAAGGACTTGATAAGGAGTCATGGGATCTTACACAGGAACTTTTGCCTGTTGTCTCACGTTGTTCTGTGGAAATAACGACAAATAGAAAATGAGAATAAAAGCTTTAGTGATAAAAAATAAAACATGTGCTATTGTAACTGGACAGAAATCTAGTTTCGTAGATGCAAGAGACGCACCCTCAAATGAACAGGATTGAGCAACCTGGAGAGAAGAGGATGAAAGGGGCAAGCGGATCTTTACCTAGCTTTCAACGATGCAGAATTAAAACGGGTGGAAACTGTGACCCATCAAGAAAAAACGGACTAAGCTAGGAGGTATCGTTGAATCAAAAGGCCTAGGATTTCTAAAAATTAAAACACTGCATGAAAGAAATAACAGGAATCAGCGAATCGAAACTGATGGGACTGACGACATGAAAGAACGTAACACGAGGAAGAAGAACAACGAAAACAGAAGCACTCCAGAAACTGGACTCCAGAAAACATTCCTTGCCTGCGAAAATTCAAACAATTCTTCGGATTATTTTCCTTCTCTTACAGTATCATTTAATGATTTTCAATAATTTTATGAAGATTTGTCAAGAAAAGTAAGAAAAAAAATTTGCCTGCTGCGCGGGCACATTCTGATCGCGCGCTTCGCGCGCGGCTCGCTTCTCTCGAAAGGTTGAGCGCGCCTGGGTCGCGCGTCTTCCAGATCTCGCGCTTCGCGCTCGATGGTGATCTCACCTCGCGCCCCGCGCTCGGTTATGGATTCACCTCGCGCTCCGCGCTCGGCCTTTGTACCTCCCTATACAGTTGTATATAAAGCTTGTGAAACTCAAAAGCGAAATGTCGACTAATTTGATTTGATGAGTGTGAATTCTCTTTTGCTAAAGCTTCTCCGGCTTTAACGAATACATTCTCATCACGTGTCTCGTGCTGCGCACTCGAGAAAAATTTGTCCAGAACGATGGAGAAGTCCCGTTGCCTGATTTTTTTTACATGTGCAGTTTTTCTAGAACCTAAATGTTTATATTTAATAAATGTTATTTTTTCTGATTACAATGAAAAATACATATCCTGTGAGATAAGTTGATAACACATAAAAATATATTTTCCTGATAAAGAACTTGCGTCTATTTGATTTTTCCTGATCAGGAGCCAATCGTCCAAAAGTTCATTTTTTTCATTTTTTATATGCTTTTTTATAAATGGAGCAAAAACTACTTGTCCTTTCAGAAAGTTATTTTACCAAATTCGTAGATCTTTTCTTGGTACAAAATTTACCTTAATTTATATTTTCCCGTACCTCACATAGTTTGACTAAAAAATCAAACTTTCTATTTTTCATTATTTTTTGTGCGACAAAGAATTTTTGATTTTTTGAGAAAAATCGAAAAGTTGTAAAGGTCATCCCGAAGGGCTCTCAAAAAGAAACATTTTTTTCTTCAAACTTTTTTTCATATCTTCCGTTGTTCAGCTAAAAATTCTAATTTTTGTTTACATTTTCGAATTTTGAAAATGCCATAACTCTGACAATTTTGTTCGCATCAAAAAATATTATGAAAATGAATTGTTCCACTTATTATTCACTACATGGAGCTGTACTTACAATTATCGAATCTCGAAAAAAATGGTCTCGAAAATTTCCAAAATGCTCCCCCCCCCTTTATTTTTGATCCAAAATAGCTGGCTTACGAACCTGACCTTCAGTTTATGACACTGAAAGAGGGTACCAAAGGCCAATCAAATCGATTAGTTTTTTCGAAAGTTATCGTGCTAACGGACAGACATACAGACATACAGACATACATACAGGCAAACAAACAAAAATAGAATGGTGACATTTTTCTCTTAAAAATTTAAGTTCAAAGCAATCATAAAAGTTTCCAATCAGATGAATTTTAGACTAAAATAAAAAATGTTTAACTGTATAACTTGGATTATTAAATGTTGAGGAGAATTTTTCAAGAAGAGCATTAACTTCCGAAGGAAGAGATAATTCTTAACCTAAATTTCGATTTTCCACAATATATGTAAAGTTTAAATGAATCGTTTGAATTCTCAATTCAAAAAGACACATTTTCACCGCATTGTCGAATTCTGAACTAGGAAAGATCAATTTTTCATTAAAGACGAAACAAATGAACTTTCAGTTGATGAAATTGATTTAATTTTCAAATTCAAAAATCAGTGTTCAACCTAATACTTGAATTTTCACCAAACAATGATTATTTGATTTTTAACAAAGTAGTAAGAATTTTAACCAGAGGTCGATTTTTAATCGAAATAATGCAACTGTAAACAACAGAGTACTTTATAATCGTGACGAATTTTGAATTTGAGGAAAGATTTTGATGAATTTCTCTCTTCTGAATCCGAATTATGATTGGTTCAAAAAGTTGCCATTCCATGTAGAAAATCCCCTGTTTTTTTTCACTTCTTCACTAAAACTTCCTGTCCTAAAATAGAAACTATAATTATTTTCTGAATTTCCCTGCCCCAAGTCTGATAAATGAGGAAAAGCAAAGAAAGCGTGATAAATACATTTTTTTGATCAATTAAGATAATAATTATCTCTGTATGTTTGGGCCATGATTAATTTGATTATAGAATTTGAGTCAGCTCAAAAAATCCCACAGAGAAAAAATTTTGTCTTATAACGGGAAAAAATAAAAATTCTTCCTCTCATGAAGTATAGATGTATTTAAATAGAACCAGAATCAGAGTGAAGGAACGTTACATTCTTTTATAAAATTATCATATATTACGCGTGAATTTTTTCAATTTTTCTTCAACTCATGAACCACTAGACTAGAGTACTATTTTTCAAAATAAAATTATCTTTGCGACGGCAAGAACAACAACGAGCAACGTAAACAAACTCTGAGGTTAGGAATTAAACTTTACATGACGTCGCAGAGCTCTTAGTTCATTGAGTCCAACGGAAGATGGCTCTGTTGGCGCAGCAAATGCCTGGTAAAAAAAATACATGGGAGCAGGGGCATAACTCGATTATTATGATTATAATTCCCAATTTGACTCATCGGGCAAAATAGGGAACTCTGGCGCTGATCGCCTTTCCACCATTTATCTTGTTTGAATTTGAATGGAAAGTCAGAATTTCATCAATCTTTAAAAGAAATTCACATTTCTTGAATGTTGAAGCAATAGAAACATTTGTTTTTGTTATGATAAATTAATTAATATTTCCTCGTGTGAGCAAAGTAAAAAAAAGTTCTTATTAATCATAACAATATTTGGTTCTGCTTGTTGCTTCCATATTTGTGTCTACACCATGATTATTTATACCTGAATTTGTCAAAAACAACTTTACGAGTAAAATTCTAAGGTTCGACGAAGTGAACTTACGAAACAAAAACGAAGAATCGTAGAACTCTTCGGAAAACTGTTACTTTGAACGGATTACACGAAAATACATTTTAAAGGTTAACTTTTGACATCGAGATCTGGTGTTGACCCTTCCATTTTGATTACGCTGACACTTTCGAATCATTTGTCAAAATTTAAACACAATATTTGTAACGCGTTCCTAAAAAAGGGACCTAAGAGCAAAAAAATCTATTTAAGGATCATAATTTTTAAATTAAAAAGCAACCCTTAATTGATACAAAACGACCATAATCCTCCGATCGATTTTTTTTTTGCTCTTAGGTCCTTTTCTTCGGAGTGCGTCACATTTGCCGAAATGCAATCAGCGCCGCAGTTTCACATTTTGCCCGCTGAGTCAAGCTGGAAAACCAACTGTCTATAGGATACAATCTCTGGCGTGGTATACCCCTGATGGGAGTCGTAGTCATACCACTGTAAACAGAAGGTTTGGTAAGACTGATTCGAGTTGAGCTAAATAGAATGAAACAGTTTCTGGAAAGGGAGATTCTTACAACACCGGAAGAAAATTTAAATTTCAAAGGAATTGGTGTAAATGTCAAGGTCATGAGTCTGATGACTCTCCAACAAATAGAGACAATGCCACCGATGTCGGAAGAATCGGATTCTTCTGTTATAGCACGGAAATCCCGGCAAATCAGAATCAATATAAAACCAAGGACAAGGTCTGATGCATGGACAGCAGGTGCACCATACATATGAGAAATTGAAAGGACAATTTTCCTTGCTTTATTAAATCTTATTCACGATTTAAAAATAGCTGAGAGTTCGAACACTAATTCAATAAATATGTCGAGTCACCATTCAAGAGAAGGAAAGGTCAAGGTGGAGTTTAAATGGTCATCACAGACGGAAACAAAAATGAGGCAATACTTGTGGAAAACACCTTTCGTGTTTCAGATCTTGGGAATAATTGAATATCAGTTTCGAAGATCAACGGCACAGGTCATGAGGTTAGGCTCAATTCGCCACACTTAGGAATAATGGCAAGAAATGCAGTTACTGTGCTAGTCCGCAACCGAATCAGAGATTTGTACCATTTTCGAAAAAACGTCAACCAAGCTTGCATTCACACAGAGGCTTGGAAACCAATGCGCGTCAGGACCAGAGGTAAAGCCAAATATTTTATGACCTCTCTGATGATTTCCTCGCTGATGTGAAATACGATTTTGACAACCTAAGCATCCAAGAAACATAAAACTTCAAGGAAGAAAATTTAACAAACCTATTTTTTTCGAGATCAGGGTTGCGATTTAAAACTTCATCACTTTGATCGCAACTTTCTTCATTTAGTTGCTAAATTCTCGCTCTTCAACAATAATGTGTACTTTTACAGAAATTGGATTCCCTCAGTTGAAATCTAAACTGTTCCGCTTGGTTTTTGTCCTTGCGGTTATAAATTCAATTGTTTTGTATGGAATTCGACTCAGGCTCCTAAATTCATCTTTGTATGTTCAATGTTCAACTAATTGGTTGAAAATCACAGTAGTTTAATCAAACACTGGAAATTTCTTTGAAAGTCCAACTGTATTGATTGAAATGATCCTTTTAGTTGAGAATTTCACTGCTTTCTTCGGATTCGCCCTTTTGCTTGAAAATCCACATGTTTTGTTTGGAATTTGTCTGACTGTTCTGCTTGAGATTCATCTTTTTTGTTTAAAACATACCAGATTCTTTGTTGATTCGACCTTTCGGTTAATAATTCGATTGCCTTGTTTAGAATTGATCCTTGCGGTTGAAAATTCGATTGTTTTTGTTAGAGGTTAATCTTTTTGATTTGAAAAACATCTTCGTAGGTTGAAAGTTCAACTATTTTATTCATAAATCCAGCTCCTGAAACTGCACTAGAAGGATACGCTAAACAAGAAAAAGGAGAAGAAATGGAATACTCTGATGCCAATGAATCAGAAATGAGATTAAAACTATTTCGATAAACGACACCTGGATTGCTGAAACTTGACAAAGAAAACAGAAGTTATCAGGTGTAGAATCATATTAAAAGATAAATACATTTCCGATGGAAATGTAAAGCGGGGAAAATCATGACTTTTGGCTCCAGGGGTTTACTTACACCAGCGCGAAGGAGTTTATTACCATGGAACATTGCTTCAGTTGCACGAATAAGTACCTTATGTACTATTATGGATCAGATAAGGCTTACGATTGGAGAAAGCCATTTACGGCTTCGAACAAGCCTGTCGTCAATAGCACATTCGACTCAAACAGGAATCCTGAAGTTTTGAACTCAAACATACCAGTGCAGATTCATGCGCTGTCTCAAGAAAATGAAAGAAAAAATAATCGCAAAACTCGTTAACGTCAACGATATCTGAGTCACCTACAGAAGAAATTCAGATTTAGATTTCGCAAAGAGAAAACTGCTGAAAGATTCTAGAGTGAATGACCTTGAAAAGGTAATATACTGCCACAGCATCGAAATTGATGAAGGAAATAAATATGCATCAATGGCCAAAAAAAGAAACACCCTTAACATTCCAGCATTCTGCATTTTAGTTGTGAAAGACTCGAAGCCTATTCCAACACCCGCGGAACAAGCTTGTTGAGGAAAATGAAAATCCTGATGGAGAATCAGAAAAGATACTGTATCGAGAATTCGTGGAGGCTTCCAATCAATTAATGATAACCACCAAACTCTGGGAGTCTCTGTTCAGAAGATAACGAAGAATAAGAAGGATATACTGATGCGTACTGAGCCGGATGGACAATGGATGTAAGATTGTATACTGGCTCTGCATCCACCTTCTGCGGAGGACAACCATTGGCTACGAATCCCAGTTATTATCGTAGATCAAAACAAATAGATAGGGCCACAAAGGTATCCATGAGAATCATGGGATGCGAGGGATAGAGGCAATAGACACTGTTGGTAGTCACACAATGTTTTCCAGAAGTGATAATAAATCTGGTCTCCCAAAGAGGCATTATTCTCTCAATGTATCCTACTATATGTGAATAAACCTTCAAGCTTTCAAACAGACAGATGATAACTTCATGAGAAATTGAATAAAAAAATTTCTGGTAATCAATCCAGGCCATCGACAGATTGCGTTTGTGGTTCGCAGCGGCTTCGCAGACATTCCTGTCGATCAACATGTCTTCCCGACAGTCTGCTGCGCCTATTTTCGATCCTCGTTGTTCGTAAATGTCACTCCATGCAGTTCTAATCATCCGAACAATCCGGTCATTCAGGATAGATGTAAATATCTTATACACCATGTTCAGACAAGTTATTGGTCTGTGGTTTCTTGGGTTGGACAAGTCGCCTTTCTTTGATAGGAGTAAAGTTCGTCTTAACACCAGCCACTGTGGAATAGGGATCTCCGACTTGAAGTATGAGGTAAAGATGCGGGCCCTTTAGAGCTTTTCATCATCCAGGATGTGCAAAGATGGCTACTACCACCAGGACCGGTAATAGAAGATACTGTGGTTTTAAGCCAAAAAGGTTCAGCTCACTCAGTCCAAACCTGCTATTACACCTGGCGATATAGTTGAAATCCTGGAAGAACAATACCCAAAGTCGAAAAAGGACTCCGAAGAATTTATATCGTCTCAAAATCAGATAGTTTCATCGAAACTTGATGATCATTTTGGAAAACAATATGACGCCTTGGAAAGAATTGAAGTGAAGGTTCGAGAGATTCAAGAAGCTGTTGCCCTGCACCACAGTCCGGACCAAGACCTGCAGAACTTCATCGCTTCACGCTGCACATCTTAGATGTCTGAAAGAATAGCTCAAGAATCTAATATTATTCTGTACGTGTGCGATAAAGATTACAGTTCAGGCAAGTTACCACCCTCTGAATAAATATAATCTGATACTAAGAATTACTCCATATATACAGAACTCTCACTCGCCTTGACCAATCATTATCCCCTTCCACAATCACACGAATGTTAGAACAGTTATTCAGGAATATTGGAAGGGTCGGTCATCTGCTCTGATGCGCGCACGTCTGAATGCTTGTTTTGGGCAGCGAGGCGGCGCTAGTGTTGTCTGAATGCGCACCAAAATCTTCCATTTGGTAATCCGCCGAGCTCTCGGACCGTTTTCAAACCGTCGCGTCGTCTTGCTTGGACTAGGGCGGATTATCATCCGTCGATCAACCGAGCGCGTGAACAAACCAATTGACTAGCCGCGCTACACGCCAAAAAAACGGCCATTCAGACGTCCACGCACCAGAGCAGAAGACCGACTCAGTGGGGAGCGCGCAGATGCACCATTCCCTTTTCCGCGTAGGACCGCATTCCCTACAGAGAGTGCAATACAAGGAGCTACGTAGAACTGTGCAAGAACGACGAAGCAGAAGAGAATCCGATCTTAGCATCAAGGGAATACGCGAGAACTCCAAAATAATGAAGGGAAAGAATGTAACGACCCACACCTCTCAGAATACAAATGATCAGAATACAGACCAGAACACCAGAAAAATAAATAATGTATCTGACTGTCAAGATACCAAAGATCTGGTTTTTGTCAATGATTCCGCCATCTATTATCAGAACGGGTGTAAGTTTAATACAAAAATGAATGACTTGAGTCAATCCCTTAATTTATATAATTATGATTTCATTGTCTTCACCGAAAAATGGTTAAAAATCAATATAATCAACCCTGAAATTTACGATCCTGACCTTTTTAATGTTTATCGTGATGACGAATTGGACAAAAGGAAGGGCGGAATGCTTACTGACGTTCAAGCTACCTTTATCTCTGAGGATATAAATTCGTCCCCTTTTATCAGCGTATCTCCGAAAATAAACATGATTGCCGTAAGGATAATTTCTGGAGTAAATACATACATTCCCATTGATACTTACATCCCTCCTGAAATCTATGCCAAAGAATGGGAAGAATTGCTCCAGGCTTCTAAGAGTTCGTCTACAATATGGGATAATATAATATTGATACTTGGCGATTTTAATATACCGAAATTGATACACTTTATTTACAATGGCATGGATGATACCAAATCGCTTACTTTGAAAACTTTGATGGACATCAAACAATTAAAGCAGAATAATGATATTGATACTGTAAAGGACAAACACCACCTATCTCTTACAATAATTTTTAAAGCCATATCACCTCCCTCGAGTGCAAAATAAGTAATCTCGTGATAAAAAGAGTGAAAACAGTTCATGATCTTGGTGTATATACCAGTGCAATATTGAAAGTTAACATTCAGATAGACAACATGGTTCGTGAAGCGAATCGTTCCCTTGGGTTCTTCTCTAGAATTTTCCGTAACTCCAAAAGAGCATCTACGTTGAAAACTTTATACCCCCTGGTTGGGGCTATGGGCAACCCTCTTGCAGGTTTAATGAATGGTTCCTTGAGAATAGGAGGCAGGTTGAAATGATTATATTTTTATCTGAAATTATAAGAGGATACGTAGATTGCCTCTATTTTCTCTTCTAGGTGTCATTCGTGGTACCGCAATTTTTCACTAGGTCAAGGCCTCCATTTTACACCTATACATCTGCTGCGTTTCGGAAAAAATAAAATTTGTCTCGGTAATGGGAGCTCATTCGAAAATTTATTGACGAAAATGTTATAAATCTGTTTTAGTGACAATAATGAGAAGTAAAATTATACATTCACAATCACAATGATTCATAATAACCATAAATTTCTTCCGTGAAGGAAGTAGGGGGTCAGCTCTTGAGGATGTTGATGGATATGTGGAAAGAAAGAATAGAGTGAAAAAACTTCTTGAAATAATTTTGAATGATTGTCCTATATTCTTAATTTTCAGGTTTCGGAAGTGGGGCAACTCATAAAAGTTCCTGTAAGAAGATCATATGGTGAGTGTTGGTGATCTTCAATGTATATATTTAGCGTGAAGTATAGTATGTAGATCTTCGAAAACGATTTGTTTGATTTTCTAGAGGTTAAATTTTCAGGTTTTTGTCGGTGAGACGAGCTTTTGCAGTTTCCGTTAGAGGATAAAGGCCTAAGTTCAATGGCTTATTGACGGATGTGTCCGAGGAGGTAGGATCTAGGACCGAAGAGTAGGGAAGTCCAAAAATGAATTAGAAAATTTTTATTCTCATTTTTATGCAAAACGTCCAGAAATTTGTTCGAATACACAACAAAATAAATGCATTTTTTTCAAAGTAATATTTAGGGGAAACGTGAGCCCTATGAAGTATAACGCGTATGTCCTTTAAGAAAAAAGACGTTTGCGTAAATTTAATTTAGAATTCTTAGTATTAGGTGAATCGAGTTAGAAATTCAGCATTTCTCGTCAAAATTAGTCACTGAAGGCAAATAAAATATTCCTTTTCAAATATCACCCCTATAAGCTGATTATGATTTTTTTGCGGTTTTTCACAAGCAGATTGTTTCAAATACATGAAAGATTACTTTATGCTGATATTATTGTTTTTAGCAACTCCCTCTCAGAAAAGGATTAGAAAGTCAAGGTTATTTCTGAATTTTCCAACTTATTTTCAACGTTTCAGTTAAAGCGAAGTAATATTCAATTTATTGAAGTAAAAGATAATTGTTTGAACAATTTGTTATTAAACATAAAAATTTTCTCGTAGAATAATGCTAAAAAGTTGCGGTTCGTCGGGAATTTTCAACTATTTGTCCATTTTTCACTTAGGGTAAGTAATTATTCAATATAATTCAGCGAAAATAATTGTTCAAACAAATTGTTATAGCTACCTTCTTCTACATTAATACTACGTAGTTGCAGTTTTTTCCTTATATTTTTAACTTTTTATCACTTTTCAATTAGATTAAAATATAAATTGATAATATTTATTAGTTATTGTTGAAACAAATTATTATTGTTTATGGCTATCTTCTTTTACAATGAGATAAGTGTTAAAAAGTTGCGGATTTTCTGAAATGTTCAACTTTGCTTTACCTTTTTAGTTGTGAACAAATAATAAATAAAAATTAGAGAGAATAATGTTTTAAATAATATTGTATTGTTTTCAGTAAATTATTTTTGTCCTTTTCCCAATGTTCAAAAAAAAATAATCAGAAAAAAAAAGCTGAATTCAGCTATCTACCAAAGACATGAATCTTCGACCTAAAGGTATAAATTTTCAATCGAAAATATGATGATTGATATTTGACAAATTTTTTTTCAATAAAAACAATCTTATTCAACCGAAAAATTACAGCCATTCATTCTAATTCAATCTAATTGGATTTCATTCAAATTCTAGTCAGTGCAAAGTTAAACATTTCAGAAAAAACCACAAATTTCTAACACTTATCTAAGAGAAAATGCCTACAAACAATAATAAATTGTTTAGAAGAGCATGTTTGTTAACTTGCATTAATTATTACCTCACTAGGTGAAAAATGGACGAAAAGCTAAAGAGTCCAGAAGAAACCGCAACTTTTCAGCACCGATCTAAGAGAAGAAAGCCATAAACAATGAGAATTTGTTTAAACAATTATTTTTGTGAAATCCAATTAAATATAAACTCGCTCCAAGTGAAAAGTGTGCAAAAAGTTGAAAATTTCAGAAAAAACCCCAAGTTTTTATCATTAGGCAAAGAAAATCTCATCAGCAATGATGCTCAATTGTTTAAACAATCATTTTTTATATGAATAAATTAAAACTTAATTTTAATTGAAAAATGAAAAAAAGTAAAAAATTTCAGGAAAAAACCGCAAGTATGTAGTAATAATCTAGAAGGAGATAGCGTTAAACATTAACATTTTGTTTAAACCATCATTTTTGCTAAATCCAAAAAAATAATTACTTACTCCAGGTGAAAAGTGGACAAAAAATAAAAATTTTAGGAAAAACCGCAACTTTATAGCATTATTTTTCAGAAAATGATCTTATCATTAATAAAAAATTGTTTACCCAATCATTTTTTACAAATTTAATTGATTATTACCTCGCTTTAACTGAAACGTTAAAAATAAGTTGAGGAATTCTGAAAAAACTCGACTTTCTAACCCTTTTCTGAAAGAAGGTTGCTGAAAACGATAATAAACTGCTTAAAAATCTAGGCACGCATCTAATTATCAATACAAAGAAGTATTCCATGTATTTGAAACAATCTGCGTTAAAAAAAACGCAGAGAAATCATAATTAGCGCCAAAAACTCAAAAAACCCATTTTGTTACTTATGGGGTTTTTTCGGGAAACAATAAAATCGACTTATGGGGATAGTATTTGAAAAGTAATATTTTATTCGCATTCTGTGCTCAATTGTAAGAGAAATGATGAATATCGAATTTGATTCACCTAATATTGAAAATTCTGAATTAAATCCACAAAAATGTCTTTTAATCATGGGAAATACGTGTTGAACTTCATGAGGCTTGCGCCACCTCTAAATATTTTTTTTTCACAGAAAAAATGCGTTTATTTTCTTGTGGATTCGAACAAATTTCTGGGCGTTTTGCATGAAAATGCGGAAGAAAAAATTTTGGGCCACCCTACTGTGGAGTCTTTGGAAGATATTCTACATTTTTCTCTCTGATTGAGAATTTTCGTGTTTTTTCCAAAGAGGAGCTGGTTTAACAGTTTATGTTGAAAAAGTAAGTGGAGGGTTTTGGAGCGCTCAAACTCACGAGCGAAGCCACGATGATTTACTATAATTTCATAAATTACCATAAATTTTATGAATTGTCACAAATTGTATAAATCATCACAAATCTGATAAAAAACCACAAATTTAATGAATTTCCATGAACGTCATAAGTTTCCGAAAATTCCCAAAAATTCAATACATTCTCTTAAATTTTATGAGTTACAATGAATATCATCAATAACCACGGATTAAATAAATTTCAAGAATTTTTTTTTAAATTAATACATCACCAACAATTTTGTTTCAATTCCCAATAATTCACCTAATCTAAATGAATTCAGATTTATCTTAACATATCGGTTACTGATGTTTTCCTCAAAACTTCTACATCATCCTCATACTCTGATGTTACTCGATTACTTGACTATAGTTTTTATCCTCAACACCGGGAAAATGTATAACGAATCACAGCTGATGGAAAAGTTACTTCTCAAATACTTAAACACGTATTTTATCTTTTGATTTATTAGTAAATTCTGAAAATTGGTTCAATTTTTGCGAGTTAAAGTGAAGAAGGAGATCAATTTTTGATTTTACAAAAACTAGTTTCATATCAATTTCAGGAACAGTAAAAGAAACAAAATATATTTTCCGGTAAGAAAAGATGCGCCATGAGATTTTGTATTGAAATGTACTTTTAAGAATTGAAAATTCGGGACCTCATTTTCTAAGTTTTCTTGAAAATAATTTTACGTGCCCCCTGTGATGTTCCGGCAGCTCAATTCACGTGCCAGCTTTGACGCGAGAGAGATAGAGGATCGCAAGCACGGGTGTGGAAGAGACATTTTGAAGGAACAGCTTTCCTTGTCTCGCCATAGCGAGCGAGCACAGGTGCGAAAGGGACGCATTGGACTCGCCATGCGGGAACATTCTGAACATTCTGGCCAGGATAAGACTGAAATCGCTATGTATGATTCTTTGCTTGCATCCACTGTACTTTATGGTAGCTGAACTTGGACTCATTGAAAAGAAAGATCGGAACTAGGTGAACATGGTTGGCATCTGATTCCTGCAGAATATGTGCGGTAAAATACATTGGCATAGACAAAGTGAGTAATGAGTAGGTTCTTGAAAAGGTAGTGTGAAAGGAACATTGTTTCGACAGAGTAGAAAAAATGTATCGAGATGAATTGGAAAGGTTTAGAAAAGGGATGGAGAACGATTAACGAAGCAGATGTACTTAGGCAACATAAATGGTAGCGTACCCAAAGATGGGCTGAAAAAAAAGGATTTGATTTGATTGTGTTGAGAATAGGTCTGCAAGGATAGCGATGTGTGGAGGACAACTTTTCTTTGGAAAAAAGTACGCCCAAATCGAAAGAATCTAAATACTCATAAACCCACGTAAATAGGTGCTCCTATCAGATTATGATAATGGCTTTGCGAAACACTTTGCCCTAGGTGATTGTTAGAGGGATTGATCAGTGACCTGTCTCGAAGCGATGTTGTGGAAGGGGTGTAATCATAGGGTAAACAACACGCGACTTTTGGATTGATTTTGAACCCATTCCACAGTAGAACGACTCCCATGTATTTTTTTCAACCTGATATCTGCTGCGCCAATAGAGCCATCTTCAGTTGGACTCCAGGAAACATTCCTTGCACGCAAAAATTTGAAACAGTGCTTCGCTTACAATGTTATTCAATTATTTTCATTAAATGTGTGAAGATTTGGCAATGAAAGTAAAAAAAAAAAAAACAAATCCTCATAAGTTTAATACGAATAATTGAATAATATTGTGAAAGAAGGAAAACATTTTGAAGAAATTTTACAAATGTTTACATCTTTGACATAAAAAGCAATGTCGGAAGAAGGGAAGGTTTAATGATAATGATAATTTAGAATACTATTTGATAATATCTAATTTTATTGAAAAAGGTATTACTAATCTAACGAATGTGACACTAGTCCAAAATTTAAACTCAAACAATTCGAAATAGAATGAAAATTTAAAGAATACAAATGCTTAAAGAGTGATTTGCAGATTCCGAGCCTGGCAGTATTTCTATGCAAGTAGGTGTAATAAAATGTAGAAAGCTATGGTCTCGTTGTTTGAAACATTAATATCGTAAGTTCTCAGGTATTCGAGTCAAGTTGATCATTACATTTACCTACTATTCGCTACTTATCGGATAAGTCCTCTCGAAATTTATGCAGCAATTTCAGGGTGGCTATTTGGCGGATGATTTCGGATCGCCGGTTATTTCCCGGTTCTACACGTCAAGTTTTTCAATTTTCCCGGTCAACTAGAAGTAACGTATTTATATTCTTCGCAAAACATCCTTTGACACAACACATCAAACATTACAAAATAAGTCAATTTTGAAAGGAATACTCTAATTTTCAGAAAAAAATGATTTTGTTCACAAAAATATGAACAGTTAAACTTACAATCAAGACAAGCAATTGACGATAACAGAAAAAACGTATTTTCAAAGAAATTGTTTATTTTTCAACCAATGCGAGTAATTTTCAAATAACATTATGAATTTTCAACCAAAACAGTCAAATTTTAGACCAAGAAGATGAATTCCCAACTAAAAATATAAATATTTAACTGGAGCACTTCAATGTTCAAGTATGAAGGTAAATATATAATCAAGAAGATAAATTTTCAAACAAAAAGAATGATTTTGCAGGAATAATTACAATATTTAATAAAAACAGTCGAATTTCGCGCTCAAAAAATAATTATTCTACCAAAAATGGAACAGTAACATTTTAGTTCAAGAACCAATGTCAAACCTAGCATAAGAATTTTATACTTCAACAAAGATAAAGAACCCAACACATTTTCAACGCATTGTTGAATACTAAACTAAGAAAGATCAATGTTCCACTAAAAATAAAACAGTTGAACTTTCAGTTGATGAAATTGATTTAATTTTCAAATTCAAAAATCAGTGTTTAACTAAATACTTGAAATTTTCACCAAAAAATTAAGGGGAGGGGACTTTGAAATCGTGACGAATTTTGAATTGGAGGAAAGATTTTTCTTTAAATCCTCTCTCACGGATCCAAATTGTAAGTAGTTTAAAATTTGCCATTCCATGTGAAAAATTCCCTATTCCTTTTTCACTTCTTCACTGGAACTTCCTGCCCTGAAATAGAAACTAATTATTTTCTGAAATTCCCTTTACTAAGTCAGACAAATAAGGAAAAAAAATAAAATGCGATAAATACATTTTTAAAATTTAGATAATGATTCCCTCTGTATGATTGGGCTATCATTAAATAAAATCTTAAAAATGGAATTCTCCTGGAACCATAGAAAGGGAAACGATACTCGCAAAGGCTAATGCTAATCATAT
>WSXT02193757.1:0-11026 GCA_011762715.2 Neuroterus valhalla
CAACCTCAATTATAATCCTCATTCCTTTAAAAAAAGTCTGATTGATCCTGAAACAATTTACAATAGGTCTCGCTCACCACGATTATGTCGTCCATATATGCAAATGCATAGAGATCGCATTCCGGAGTTATTGGTCGACCTAGCAATCTTCCGAATGATGCTAGAGCCCCGGGATACCCGCAAGGAATACGATTATAGTGATAGAACCACTTGTCGGGTACTGGAAGAGCTCCTCTCACAGCGAATTTCGAAAATGAAACACACCAGAATTTTGGGCTTCCTTTGGGTTCTCCAAGAGTCAAGAACACCGAAAAAATTTATACGGAAAACATTGAAATAACCTGAAAACTACTCTGAAAAATATAGGCAACATTGTTATGTTTAAGTATATCTAATTTCTATGTAATTTTTCACTATTCAAATTGACCAAACCTAACATTTCTTCCAGATGCCCTTGGAGCTTCCAACGGGGCAGGATCGCGACCAACGCCATAAGAGCGACAAAGATGGTGGTAAAGCACTCTTCAGGGAGCTTTGTGTCTGTACAAATACGTTGTTACTACATGAATAGGGCAATTGGATAGTATATGCCATAGGTGCTCAGGGGGTTTAAGACACGCCCTGCACCTATTGCTGGAAACCTCTTGACGTGATATGCTTCTACGGTATGCTTAGGTAGGAATTGCACCGTTCTGACACGCGAAAATGGAACTCTCGTTTCTTGGATTGTGTGCAGGTGATTTGAGAAAAGCAAACGTTGACTTATGTCACAAGGATTAATCTTTTACAATTTCGTAAAAGTTTCCGTGTATCACCTTGCCTTCATGATGTTTCTAAATGTTTTTCCCCTCCGCTTCCTTCACCTGTGCTTTAAAAAGTGAGTCATCTTGATGGAGTAATAAACTGTCCACTCATTCCGTGATTCCTGATCATTGCCAGGAAGGGATCTCTACCGTTCGCGCTGATATGAACAGAACTCAGGATAATTCAGTTGTATAGGCATTCAAGATTGAGAAATCTGCGTCTGCCTTTACAGCGTGCGATTTATAAGCGCGGAACAGACGAGTTGATATGCAAACTTCCCTCCATATGCATCATCTTGCGTGTAGTAATATCAGACGTCTTGAGCTGGCTCTTTGTCCGTTGAACTGCCTGAAACGAATAGAGTAGAACTGGGATGGCAAGCATGTTAGTCGCAGATATCTTGTTCAACGACGACAGATTGGACGGCCAAATCCGTCGGAGCAGGTGTTTGTACCTGCTTTGGAGAAGCTCCTTCACTGATGTTGTGTCCTGAATGCGGCTCTCAGGCACACCCAGGTATTCGTAGATCTCTCCAACGCTGAGGTCTCTAATAGCACTACAGTCAACGAGCTAAGAGGTAAGAGCATCTTTAAGATGTTCTCTTCTGGAAACATAGATCTTTGAGTCATCCATATAAACTATATGAGTGAGCTTATGCTCACAAACATTGCGTCACCCGGGAAGACACCTCTCTGAAAAGTGACACTGTTGGTAGTCACACGATGTTTTTCAGAAATGATAGTAAACCTGGTCTTCCAAAGAAAGTTGGAAAGTTGGAAAGTTGCATCAAAAGATTTCTGGTAATCAATCCAGACCATAGACAGATTGCGTTTGTTGTTTGCAGCGTCTTTGCAGACACACATGTCGATCAGCCGCTTTTTTCGACAGCCTGCTGCACCTCTTTTTGATCGTCGTTGTTAGTAAAACTTACTGCATACAGGTCTAATTATTGGAATAATCCTGTCATTCAGGATAGGTGTAAATATCTTATACACCGTGTTCAGACGATTTATTGGTCTGTTGTTCCCTGGGTTGGACAAGACGCCTTTCTTCTGTAGGAGTACAGTTTGTCCTAACACCAGCCACTGCGGAATGGGGATTGCCGACTTTAAATATGAGGTAAAGATGCGGGCCAGAGGTTGATGTGAAGAAGTGAACTTGGAACGTATGATGTTCTCAGTACCTTTATTCAATGGATGTTTTACCTCGTAAATCTCCCTTTAAAATGTCTCGACTTCTTTGGACTCCGGTGGGTTTTTGACAAGAACAGGAGGATCGCTAAAGAGGTGCGATGGGTCAGCGAGAAACTTTCGATTCTTCCCGACCCATCCCTCCCTCTCTTTAATTCTACTCCTTGCGTCATATAGAATTCGTATTTTGTCAACAATGTGCTGTTTGATAGTCATCAGCATTGACATTTTCAATATTTGATGCTGGATCCTCATTTCATGAGCGAACTTCCAGATCCTCGCCGTAAAATGCTTACCAGATTTTATGCAGTCAATCACACACTGCACACGGGACGCGTTTTGTCTTGCCCAGCTAATCTTCTTATTTAGTTGATGCAAGCGCTTTTTGGTTTTTTCATCAATCGTTGGTTTGGACCTTCGATTTGAATGAGCCAAAGCTTTTGCCGCAGCATAAACTAAACAAGTGATGGTCCATAGGCCTACATCTTCTGAGAGATCTTCACGAAGGGTAGCATCCATTTCAGCTAGGTTTACGGCACGGTTTCTCAATACTTGCTGTGAAAGGTGCGAGAGCTCTTGAGTGTTTTTGGCACCACACAGTGTGCAGGAGCACCATGTAACCTCTGCGGTTAGGGACAATACTGGCATCATAGCAACTAAGCAGGTCATTTTCCAGTTGATCCGTCCATAAAGAAAGTCGATTGTCTCGACGGTTCGTCATCGTGTTTCCATCTAATTAAGCACCCCAAAATCTGAAACGATCGGCAATACTAGCCGAACCATTGCCAGGTGCTCTGCGCTTTCGATCATTTTGAACCGCATTAATAATTAGATTGGGGTTGTTATTTTCCATTGTTATTCCCACGAGTAGCTAGGGAAGGGATTGTCCACCCTCGCAGAGCCCCGCATGCGAGGGCAAGGCCTATACTCCGGAAGGTCGCCCGTTTTTCTGGAGACACCGTAAATATTATAAATATTATCTACATTTTCATATTTTTAAATAATTCCACGTTTGTTTATCCGTAGAATTGATGCGTTTGGAGATGGTATCTGCCAGAACTATTTGAATATCTTCTCAGGCAATTAAAATTCACGTTCTTATTTCGAACTTTAGTGGGGTCTGGATACGTCTATAATTAAGAGCACCGATAAGTAAGTGTCGTTAGCAGCGCTGACTCATCTGGTCTGCTCCCTTGGCGTACAACTACATTCTCACTGACCTTGGAAATTCTGCAATTCCGTTGAAAACTAATTTTATCGAGCGGAATTCCAAATGTTTTATTTTCAACTTAGAAACTACTTTGTTCAAAGTTATATTTTCGATTTATGGGATTCCAACTAC
The DNA here is from genome assembly GCA_011762715.2 of Neuroterus valhalla. Lineage (NCBI taxonomy): Eukaryota > Metazoa > Arthropoda > Insecta > Hymenoptera > Cynipidae > Neuroterus > Neuroterus valhalla. The sequence continues at coordinate 3,337 of WSXT02193757.1, forward strand.
TATTAAAAGTCCCAACTTCTTTTTTGAAAATTTATTTTACTGGTAAGGTATGGATTATTTTTTTCTAGTTGAGAACTTATCATCCAACTGTTTTGGAGAGAAACTCGTTTTTTGACTTGGAAATTTATTAATTTAGTTAGATTTTTTTTCTTCAGAATAAAATCCAGTCCCTTTTAAAAAAATCGTATTTTCGTTGAGAAAATTAATTTTCCTAAGAATTTATAAAAATTTCCTCATCCCCAATTCTTTAAAAATCAAACTGTTTGGTAAAAAGCTAACCTATTCCGATTCAGAATTTCCAATATCTTGTTGAAATTCTATTATCGAATTTATCTCATTATTTAAAATATCGACTTTTTGTTGGAAAATTCGCATAAAATTAATATTGCTAGCCGAAAATGCAACTATTTCTTTGAAATTTGAAAATAAATTTCTTTCTTGATTGAAATATTAACAAACACAATTTTTTGGTAAAAATTCATCAATTTCGAGAAGTCAGCCTTTTTTGTTAAGTGTTATCCAATTGCTGTTGAAGATCGAAATTTTATTTGTGAATTAATCTTTTTTGGTTCAATACAAAAGAATGGGAATTATTTTTAATTGAAGTATCAACTATAACATTTTTGGTTTGAAATTTAACTGTTCCGATTAAATATGTTTTTTTTCAATTGATAATTGGTATTTTTAGTTGAAAATTCATCCACGTTGAAAATGATGTAATTTGTAGGAAAATTATCTTTTTGGTAAAACATCATCCTCTTTATTCAAAACTTCAATTTTGTGCTTAATTATTATTTTTGGTTTTTTCAAGATTCTTTCACTGATTTTCGAATTCCCCTCTCTCAAATGAATTCTCTTCAAGAATTTATCTTTTCTGGGCATTTTTTACTTTTTATAAAGAATAGAACTATTTGGTGGTAGATTGATCTTTTATGGTATAATTTGCGACAAAATTGATGCATTTTTCTTTTATTTTCTCAGATATTGGATAAGGATTCAACAATTCTGCTACACAATCAGCCTTCTTGGTTCAAAAATTATTCTACTGTAGTTGAGGATCCAACTGAATTGATGAAATTCATATTGTTTCGTTTAATACAAAAAATTTTAGTTCCTCTTATTTGAAGTACGAACTATTACATTTGTCGTTAAAAATTTAACTGCACAAATAAAAATTAGTTTTTTTTCTGTTAAAATGAATTCGAAAGTTGGAAATTGAACTTTATACTTGTAAAACAATGTGATTCGTTACAAGTGGATCTTTTTGGTGAATCAATCATGTTCCTAATCAAAAATTCTACTTTTTGGAATAAAATTCTTATCTTTAGTTCAGGATTCTTCTACATTGTTTAAAATTTTCTTTTTCCTTTATTCAAACAAATCGTTCCGAATTTTCGATTCAATTTTGCTTCTGTTAAAATATTCATCGTAACGAAATGTACAGAAATAAAATTTGAACATTCCATTTTTCTGGTGGAGTTGAAATACCAAAAATATGAAATTAGGTCTTTTTCGATTAAAATATCAACTATTTCATTTATTTTGAGAATAAATCTGTTGTAGCAGAAACTTCAACTATTTCATAGACAATCGATACATTTTTGGAAATTTTGAAATCTTTAGGTTAAAAATTTTCCAATTTCGTTGAAGATTCAGTCTCCTTTGTTGAGAGTAATTTAGTGATTGTTAATAATAATTAAACTATTTTGTCAAAAATTCATTTTTTCCTGTTACTGGTCCTAATGTAATTCATTGTTCTTCAGATGTGTTTTTTTTTGTACAAAATTCAAAATTTCGGGATTAAAAAACAACTTCAGCATTTCGAAAATAAACTATTTTGTTTCGGATTCAAGAGTTTTGTTCGAAATCGGTCTATTCTTATTGGATTGATTCCTTTTGGAGTGTTCTATCTAGCGCACAAATTCAACTATTCCATCAAATATAATTTTTTTCCAGAATCAATTTATTTCAAACGAAAAATCGAATGCTTTATTCTTGTTCAGAAATGGATCTTCTCCAATAAAAATTCGGGATATTTAGTCGAAAATATGTGTATTTTCTCGGAAATTCCCTTTTGTAGTTCAGGATTCATCTCGACGGGTGAAAACTCAATATACTATTGTTTTGGAAATTCATGTATTTGGAAAAATTTAACCATTTCATTGGAAATTCATTGATTCCGTTGGAAATTCTATACTTCCTCTTGAAATTTCATGGAATCATGTCTCCGGAATCATCATTTATAATCCAAATTTATCTTCCGCAAGGTCTTCTCTCAATGTGTTGAAATTGGACTCTTCCAAGGTTTGTTGAATGTTGCCTCCAATTTCAACACTTTGTTCTACTAATTGGTACTAATTTTCAGAGAATAACAAGGTTCAATTGTAAGATAACGATTAGTATATATTGCAGGGTCTGTCCTTCAAATTCATCTGTTATTTTTTTCAGAAATTTTGCGAGAAACTATGAACATCCCTATCCAACACACGAGACCCGACATCGTGCTCCTTGAGAAACGTGAACGAACTATGTTCTTGATCGAATTCTTCGCCCCAGCCGACATTGTTGTTCTCTTTTTCACTATTTTTTTAGAATTCAGGCTTGAACTCACCCTCGACCATCCAACACCAGCTGTCATACTTCGACCCCGAAATTTTTTCTCATCTTTACTCCCGTTTCCTTGCCCTAATATCTTCCTCTATTCTCTGAGATTCCTTTCCTCCACTTGCCTACCTCCTCTTTCCATTTATAATCTTTCAAACACTCGCTCGAACAATGCTGTTCCCCTCCTTCCTTTTCAGTTCTCCTCCAGAATTCTATGTTCTTTTGAGTTGCCTGAACATCAGGTTTTCTTTCCTCATTTATTTTCTTGGAATATAACCTACACAGCTCACCTCAACCTCTCAAACCAACTAAAAATGCTCTCATGCAGTCTTTCCACCTATTATGCTCTTTCCACTCCCGGATTTTCACTCTATAAGTGAATACTGACTAGCACATCTGAGTAACTGAGTAGCACAACGAACATCCACACTCTCATCCTGTAGTCGTCCTTGAACCTCCTAGTAATGAATCTCTTATTTGTACCCCAGCCTACATTTCCTCTTCCTAAAACACATCATCCTATTCTTGGTCACAATCGCCTTTAAATCTCTTTCTTCCTGATACTTTTCGAATGCTTTCATCATAAGACTCATCCCTCTCCAATCATTTGCTACTCGAACTTCATTACCTGTTCCCAATATTGTTTCCCCTTTTCCCTTCTTTTTAATCCTCCCTTCTAAATCTGCTGATAGGATACTAAACAGAGCTGGGCTCAATCTGTATCTTAATCTTTACAAATATCTCCTCTGCCATCTATATCATCCCTTCATCAACTTCTGTATCTTTTATGGACTCCTATAGCATCCTCCTGTTCACAAAGTCAAGTACTGCTTTGAAATCCACAAACAGTGCAACTAGTTTACCTTTCTTCTAACTTAAGTTCCTATTAACTAGAAAATCAAGTATATAGATGTTGTCTGTGATACCTGAGCTTCCTTTAACTCTGTGTAATTTGGTGCTTAACCTTCTTCCCTCTCCACGCTTCTTCCTAGCCTCTTTCTGAGTAGTTCCGTGTAGACTTCATATCTTACTGACGTAATTGTGATACCTCTATATTTAACGAACCATTCTCCCACTCCTTTCTTGACCAATTATACTGCGAGCCATATCTTCCATTCCTCTAGCCACCCCTTACCTCTCCGAACCTTACTGCAAATCCTTTACATATCTTCTCCTACCCTTTCTCCACCATATCTCAATGTTTCATTTTTTACGCTAACCTCACCTGATACATTCCTTCTTAAATCTTCGCAATTGCCTTATTTCCCTCCTATCTGCTTGAATCTCCTCTATTATTCTCGTCTCACACAACCATCCTTTTTCAGGCCCTCCTTAGGCCTTCCTTCCACGCCTCCAAGCAGCTTTTAGACTAGCTAGTCCACTTTGTCATCCTGCTTCCATCATCCATACATTTTCTACCTCCTGTTTTTCTGTTCATTACTTCCTATTCCTTTTTCTCCATCAGTGCTTGCTCGACTTCTATCATGTACCTAACCATTTTCGTCCATATTTGCTCAACTAACAATCTGACGTGATCCCCTTTCTTCCTGTTGAGTTCCCTTCTCTTCAACTCTTCAACTCTCCTTTTTTCATTTATTTATACTCTCCTACATTCTATCCTAACTTTTTCTGCATTGAAAATCCCACTAACCTCTTCTGCTTTCCTCTCTATTTTTTGGTCTCACCTCCTTCTATACCTTATTAATTTATCTTTCATATTTTTTCAGAAGCACGTCCACTCCTTCTTCTTCCAAAATCTTTACCTCCTCGTTCCCTTTTGTTCTTCTGAAATCTCGTAACTTTTTCGCCCTTCAGCAGCCCATTTTCTTCCTGCACCACTACTTTTCCTCCCTTTACCTACGAAGTTTTGAGCCTCGAACTCTCAGAGTCGCCAGCAAGGAAATGCTCGAAGCCTTTCTCATTGTCCATTTCTATTTCTGATCATCAGTTTTCTCATTCTTTCCCCTTGCAGAAATGTAATTTGTAACGGTTTCCCCTTCGCATGTGGACGTAATTTACCCATTACCATCTCCTTGTTTAATGACATTACAAATTAACCAATCCCCCTCTCTGGAAAGATTATATAGTGTTTTACCTACTTGATCCATATTTCCTCCCCAAACTCTCTGATCAAGGCATTTGAATATCTCGTCATTTACACCAATTCTATATTTTTTCTTGCTTTTCATTCATGTTTCACTCACAAACCTTCTTATTCTCGTCATCTAATGTACACGGTAACAATAGCCACCATCTCCCTCTCTAACTTCATCCTCCTGACCTCCCTTCTCTTTCGTCTGCTCCCTACCTCCGATGCATTCCTTCTTAACCCTTGACACCCTACCAACCGTCCACATATCCCTCTCGTGTCCTCTATATTTAACTAACCATTCTCCCAATCCTTTATTGACCAATTATACTACGAGCCCTGTCTTCCATTCCTCTAGCCACCCTCTACCTCTCCCAACCTTACTGCAAATCCCCTACATATCTTATTCTACCCTTCCTTTCTTCTCGTCACCTAATTTACACGCTAACAATAGCCACCTTCTCCCACTCTAACTTTATTCCCTCGACCAATCCTCCCTTTCGTCTTCTCTCTGCTTCGGACGAATTTCTCCCTAACCCTCGACACCATACCTCCTGTCTTCCCAACTCTATCGTGGCCTCTATATTGAACTAACCATTTTCCTAATCCTTTCTCGTCCAATTTTACTACGAGCCCTGTCTTCCATTCTTTTAGCAACCCTTCACCTCTCCCAATTTTACTGCAAATCCTTTGCATATCTTTTCCTACCCCTCCTTTCTTCTCCTCGCCTATTCTACACGCTAACGATAGCCACCTCCTCCCTCTCGAACTTTATTCTCCTGACCATTCTTCCTTCCGTCTTCTCTCTGCCTAGGACAAATTTCCCCCAAACCCTTGACACCATACCACCCATCCTCCTTCCCCTCTTGTGTCCTCTATATTGAACTAACCATTTTCCCAATTCCTTCTTGACCAATTATACTACGAGCCCTGTCTTCCATTTCTCTAGCCGCTCTTTACCTCTACCAACCTTACTGCAAATCCTTTACATATCTTCTCCTACCCTTTCTTTCTTCTCGTCACCTAATGTACACGCTAACAATAGCCACAATCTCCCTCTCTAACTTTATTCTCCTGACCATTTCTCTCTTTCATCTTCTCTCTACTTCCGACGCGTTCCCCTCTAACCCTTGACACCATACCACCCATCCTTCTACCCCTCTCGTGTCCTCTATATTCAACTAACCATTTTCCCAATCTTTTCTTGACCAATTATACTACGAGCCCTGTCTTCCATTTCTCTAGCCGCTCATTACCTCTACCAACCTTACTGCAAATCCTTTTCATATCTTCTCCTAACCTTCCTGTCTTCTCGTCACCTAATGTACACGCTAACAATAGCCACAATCTCCCTCTCTAACTTTATTCTCCTGACAATTTCTCTCTTTCATCTTCTCTCTCCTTCGACGCGTTACCCCCTAACCCTTGACACCATACCACCCATCCTTCTACCCCTCTTGTGTCCTCTATATTCAACTAACGATTTTCCCAATCTTTTCTTGACCAATTACACTACGAGCCCTGTCTTCCATTTCTCTAGCCGCTCATTACCTCTACCAACCTTACTGCAAATCCTTTTCATATATTCTCCTAACCTTCCTTTCTTCTCGTCACCTAATGTACACGCTAACAATAGCCACAATCTCCCTCTCTAATTTTCTTCTCCTGACCATTCCTCTCTTTCATCTTCTCTCTACTTCCGACGCGTTCCCCCCTAACCCTTGACACCATAACACCCATCCTTCTTCCCCTCTCGTGTCCTCTATATTGAACTAACCATTTTCCCAATCCTTTCTTGACCAATTATACTACGAGCCCTGTCTTCCATTCCTCTAGCCACCCTTTACGTCTCCCAACCTCACTGCAAATCCTTTACATATCTTCTCCTACCCTTCCTTTCTTGTCGTCACCTAATGTACGCGCTAACAATAGCCACAATCTCCCTGTCTAACTTTGTTCTCCTGACCATTCCTCTCTTTCATCTTTTCTCTACTTCCGACGCGTTCCACCCTAACCCTTGACACCATAACACACATCCTTCTACCCCTCTCGTGTCCTCTATATTTAACTAACCATTTTCCCAATCCTTTCTTGACCAATTAAACTACGAGCCCTGTCTTCCATTCCTCTAGCCACCCTTTAGGTCTCCCAACCCTACTGCAAATCCTTTACATATCTTCTCCTACCCTTCCTTTCTTCTCGTCACCTTATGTACACGCTAACAATAGCCACAATCTCCCTGTCTAACTTTATTCTCCTGAGCATTCCTCTCTTTCATCTTTTCTCTACTTCCGACGGGTTCCCCCCTAACCCTTGACACCATACCACCCGTCCGCCTTCCCCTCTTGTGTCCTCTATATTGAACTAACCATTTTCCCAATCCTTTCTTGACCAATTAAACTGCGAGCCCTGTCTTCCATTCCTCTAGCCACCCTTTACCTCTTCCAACCTTACTGCAAATCCTTTACATATCTTCTCCTAACCTTCCTCTCTTCTCATCACATAATGTCCACGCTAACAATAGCCACCATCTTCCTCTCTAGCTTTACTCTCCTGACCATTCTTCTCTTCCCTCTACCTCCAACGAATTTCCCCCTAACCCTTGACACCATACCAGCCGTCCTCCTACCCCTCTCGTGTCCTCTATATTTAACTAACTATTCTCCCAACCCTTTCTTGACCAATTATACTACGAGCCCTGTCCTCCATTCTTTTAGCCACCCTTCACCTCTCCCAATTTTACTGCAAATCCTTTGCATATCTTCTCCTACCCTTCCTTTCTTCTCCTCACCTATTCTAAACGCTAACGATAGCCACCTCCTCCCTCTCTAACTGTATTCTCCTGACCATTCCTCTCTTTCGTCTTCTCTCTGCCTCGGTCAAATTTCCCCCAAACCCTTGACACCATACCACCTGTCCTCCTTCCCCTCTTGTGTCCTCTATATTGAACTAACCATTTTCCCAATCCTTTCTTGACCAATTAAACTGCGAGCCCTG
>WSXT02193757.1:11484-24842 GCA_011762715.2 Neuroterus valhalla
CAATAGCCACAATCTCCCTGTCTAACTTTATTCTCCTGACCATTCCTCTCTTTCATCTTTTCTCTACTTCCGACGCGTTCCCCCCTAACCCTTGACACCATACCACCCATCCTTCTACCCCTCTCGTGTCCTCTATATTTAACTAACCTTTTTCCAATCCTTTCTTGACCAATTAAACTACGAGCCCTGTCTTCTATTCCTCTAGCCACCCTTTAGGTCTCCCAACCTTACTGCAAATCCTTTGCATATCTTCTCCTAACCTTCCTTTCTTCTCGTCACCTAATGTACACGCTAACGATAGCCACAATCTCCCTCTCTAACTTTATTCTCCTGACCATTCCTCTCTTTCACCTTTTCTCTACTTCCGACGCGTTCCCCCCTAACCCTTGACACCATACCACCCATCCTTCTACCCCTCTCGTGTCCTCTATATTTAACTAACCTTTTTCCAATCCTTTCTTGACCAATTAAACTACGAGCCCTGTCTTCCATTCCTCTAGCCACCCTTTAGGTCTCCCAACCTTACTGCAAATCCTTTACATATCTTCTCCTACCCTTCCTTTCTTCTCGTCACCTAATGTCCACGCTAACAATAGCCGCCATCTTCCTCTCTAACTTTACTCTCCTGACCATTTCTCTCTTCCTTCTACCTCCGACGAATTTCCCCCTAACCCTTGACACAATACCACCCATCCTCCTACCCCTCTCGTGTCCTCTATATTTAACTAACCATTCTCCCAATCCTTTCTTGACCAATTATACTACGAGACCTGTCTTCCATTCCTCTAGCTACCCTTTACCTCTTCCAACCTTACTGCCAATCCTCCGCATATCTTCTTCTACCCTTCCTTTCTTCTCGAGAGTTTTTTTTTCTAAATGTTCATTCAGAAAATGCCAAATCGAAATGGTTCCATTAGCAGTACCTGATTTCGAATCATTTGATGATTTTCGCAGCTAATTTGTAATATTTCTAAATTCACAATTTTTAATTTTTCCTTTACAGAATAGGGTCCCTCGGGATATAACTCCAATCGACCTCGTTTCTCTCTTGATGATTTTCCCCATCCTACCCTACCCTAGCAACAGAACGATCCAAACATGATATCGGAACAGTTTGGCCGTATGGAAATTGGTCAATCAAATCTTGATGCCCCAGAAAACAGACATTTTTAACTAGGAAGCACAACTAAGGCCGTCCTTTATGGGACCACAAACATTGGATTTTGGAAAAGCCATGATGATAGACACTTGTCCTATGTTTCCATTCTTCCTCTAGATAATAATGAGACTCCGAGTTCTCAACAACGAGGAGCAGAACAAATTGAATTTGAAAGTCGTCAAGAAGATGGACTACGGTTCGTGACCTACGAAAAAAAGACCGAGACGGTACTCAAAGAATCATTGGAGCTGAGACAACACTCAGGCAGTAACTACTTACATATAGAAGATACATAATGCATATGAATAAGTATTGTGTGGTGTTTGGTTGCCGTATATTTCCGAATAAAAACATAATTTACTGGACATTTCTCTTGATTGTGATATGATCTTTAGTTTCTTTGTGACATAGTTTGGTCAGCTGTAGACCTTATGAATCAGCCACTATTTGCGTCGCAATTTTCTTGTTTTCCATAATATGATCCCTAAGGGCTAGTTGACTGAGCCTAGCTAGTGCTGAGCACTGGCATAGGACATACGGAGATGTCTCGCCATTTCTGCTGCATTTCCTGCACTCTGTCGTCTGATTCAACCTCATTCTGTACTAATTCCAGTTCAAGCGGTTGTACGTTGTACTCGCTGCGCGTACTCGTTGTGATCGAGTACGCGCTGATTGTCCGCGAGTCAAACCGAACCGGGCGAACCGCAACCGAGAACGGCTAGTCTCAATTGGCCTTTACGGCGTTTCTGGAGGTAAGTGTCATAATATCAAGCTATTATTCGAGATTTTTCTCTCATATGAGCGACGAAATAGATTCATATCGATGAACAATTAGTGGATAATAAACACGTGTCTCTATCGGTCTTCTAAACACGCGTTTGTTTTTCCAATATTTGACAAAATGTGGGTTCCCATTATTTTTTTTTGTGTAAAAGTGATGAATTTCAATAAACAAGAATCTCTAGTCAGGCGAAAGAATAATATTACTCGGAGTCATAAACGGTTGGGTTTGTGTACAACGCGAAGGTTTTTTTTATATTGTAAGAGGGGAAATCTTGCATTAGACGCCCATGATGGTACTGGGAAGTGTCAGATTCCTACTGACTGAACCCCTACCCCCCTTTCATGCCAACTCAGAACTCCGGGAACGCTTACCGCATTACTCCAGAGTTCTGGGAATAAGGCCACTACGCCGTGCATCGGCGTCCTGCTCGAAAAAGGCTGCTTGCTCTATCTCTTCCTTGAATCCTGATCTTCTGCAACATGTACGCATCGTCCTCAGCAGTGCATTTGCTGCACTCGGGCTCGTCGGCCTTCGACATGTTATAGAGCACTAAGGATAAACCTCACTCTTTCTTATCTTCTCTTCACTCTTCTTCTGTCTCAGCACATTTTCAACGTACTGGGCTAGGTTGTCCCAGTTGGTGCGTGAGCCAACCATCAGTCCCACGATGTTATCCAGCGTAATGCTGGCGTTCACCTTTATCGCCAGTTTCCTCTTCTCAGTCGCCCATCTGTCGCAATGGAAGAACGTATGATCGACATTGTCAACCTTGCTTGGGCAGTAATCACAGTTAGGACTGGTTTTTATGGTCCTACGGTACAGGTAAGAGTTGAAGTGTCCGTGACCAGAAAGGAACTGGGTGAGGTAAAAATTCACCTACCCATATTCCCTGTTGACCCACAGCTTCAAATCGCCTACCATCCTGACAGTCCATATTCCTCTCGAATCTGTTCTCCACTGCTCTTCTCACTGTTAAAAAATATATATCCTCTCACGAGTAGTAATGCTCTCATCTGCATCATGTTGCTTCGCCATGTAGGTTCTCTTCCTCTCGGCTGCTAGAAGATCAATTGGGATACAATCCGCTTTAACCATAATAGCCGGACCGGACACTGATCTGTAGTCACAAGCTACCCTAAGCGCAGCTTTACGTTGAACCTTTGAAAGCCTTTTCCTATGACAGTCAAACCCTAGGGCGTCTGCCTACACCTCTGCTCCATACAACATAATGGAGTTTGCAACGCTCATCAAAATCCTCCTCTTGCAGCTCCTAGGACCTGCAATGTTGGGCATTAGCCTGGACAGCATAGCTACGACAGTCTCAGCCTTACTCGCAGCCTTGGCAATCTGGATCCCGAAAGTTAGCTTCTCGTCAATCCATGCACCTAGATACTCCAGTACACTCACGGCTTTAACGCTATGCCCAGCGATATTTGCTTTGAACGGCTTACTGAAGCGCCTCTGACTGGTAAGCACTACAACTTCTGTCTTCTTGACAGCGAGCTGCAAACCATGATTATGAAGCCAATTCTCAACCTTCCTCAAGACAATGGCTACCAATAATCTGGCTTCTGCTTATTTCCTGGCAGTTATCATTGCCGCAAGATCATCGGAAAATCCAATTAGCTTCACTCCATCAGGAAGGTCTAATAACAAGACTCTATCATAAACAAGATTCCACATGTCTGATCCAAGAACTGAACCCTGAGTAACGCCCGACATAACCGTTACGCAGTGCGTACCTTCAGTTGTTTCAAAGATTAGCTGCCTTTCATTGAGATAATCGCTGATAACACGTAACAGATACTCAGGGACCTTGAACTTCTTCCTCATGAAATCAAGAATGTCAATCCATCTCAGAGAGTTGAGAATGCGTTCCTGACATCAAACGTTATTATGATGCAGACATCCCTTGTCCGATAACTTCCACTCTAAGCCTTGTCAGTTTCCTGAAGAGCCTCACAAATCGCTCCCACCGCTGACCTGCCTTGTCAAAAGCCTTACTCGTTATGAGGGATATGAGAGGTTCTCAATGCAGATTGGATCATTATCTTATAGTTCAAAAAATGATTTAGGTGAAAGATAGAGGAGAAGGGAATTTATTGGAAAATCGAAACAGACACGAGTCATAATGGAGGGGAAAATGAGTGATTTTCTAAATCATTTTTTAAATCCTTTTTTACTCGATACCCTGTTACTCTCATGATTTTTTTAAAAAGCATTTTGGTAAATATCTTGCCCACAGTACTTAGTAGGCTAAACGCTCTATAATTATTACTGTCGCTTTGACCATTATTTCCCTTAAAGATTAGGAAAATAATCGCCTTTCTCCAATCACTCAGAACTTTACTGTTCACAGCACACATATTCATAAATTCACACAGCCGCACAAACAAATATCCGCCACTGAACTCAAGCATTTCAGAGGTAATATCATCCACATCAGCAGTCTTACCATGCTGTGGTATCTATTTTGGAGGAGAAAGTTCAACTTTAATGTTGTCCTAATTTTCTTCATGTTTATAAGAAGGTTATGGTTACTCATTTACTGTAATTCATGATTTACGAATTTCAGGTATATGAAAATTCAAGAATTAAATGGTAATGAAAAACTCTTCTGCAATTTCATATTCTCAGGGTCAATACAAATTGATATCTCCTGAAGAACCAACCAAGAATATGATCCTGCAGTCCGTGAGGAACAGTTATTTCTCATAGAATACAATAACAATATCCAGAATTTTATATTGAGATTTTTCAATTACTGTAATTTTCCTCTCTTGTCTCATTCAGAAGTGCTCACGAAGTTTAGAACTTTCTGAATTATAACTCTTATTTGTAAAGAAAGAGAGTCCAATGCACAATGAATAGTGTTATCAATTCAAGAAGTTTGCTTTAGCTTACAAACGATTTTATCACTCTGCTCTGACTATGCAGTGAACCAAGATTGTAGATACGTATAACACATGGAAAGTTTTTTTCAGTGATGAAAAATCTGACTAAGAGGATAGAGTTTATAGATAACAGTCTTCCCCAATTATTCAGTTATTTTGACGGAATCTAAACGAAAAAATGAAAGTACTCAGAAGCACTCTGATTTTTATGGTATTTGTTAATGTCCAGAGTAAGTGTGCCCAGTAAAAAAATTAATATTCATCTAGATTTTTCTACCTCCGTCATGCATGCACCTCCTAGTCCCTCCTCCTCTTCTATGCTTGCTTGTACTTTTTCCCTTCCTATTTTTTACAATATCCCTCTTTTAACGTCATATTTGCAACTATTCTACACATGCGACCATGTTTCCTGTTCAAACCTACATACCCTGCACAAATTTTCACTGTCATTCATCCAATATCTACATTCCCTTACCCCTTCTCTTCCTCTCAATCTTACTACCTCATCCCATTCCCCTAATCATGCTATATCAGCTATTATACTTTGACTCTGAATTTCTTCCCTATCTTTTTTTTCGTCGCCTTGCCTTCATCTCTTCCTCCATTCTCTGCCAATCTTCACCCCAATCTTGCATACCAGACTCAGCCATCCTTTTGCATCTTCCGTCCTCCCATTTCTAATGTTTTATGTTACCATTCCTCTCTTTTTTTTGGTCTTTGAGATACAAGCTCCAACAATCCTGTTTCCCTCCCCGCTTTTTCGAATTACTTCAAATCCTGTCATATTTTTGGTTGCCTGGCCATATTTTCCCCCTTCCTTATTCTCCCCATCAGCATATTACCTGGACACTCTAACTCTTCTAGCACACATACATTCCGAGTGTAATACTACTATTTGCATCTACCCCTTTTTCTTCTGCTTTCTCGATCAACGGCACTAACAGCCCTTTTTTTTATTCACCTACCACCCTTTACCCCTTACAACCTTAGTGCAAATCTTCTACATCCCTCATCTCACCTTTCCTGCAACATATTTTTATGCTCCATACTTCAACCATTCTCATCTTATCTATTGTTTCTTCTTAGCTCTAGAATAGCCTTAGTCTCATTCATACCCTTCCTTTCCTATCTTTTCCTGTTCATCACTCTTCATACCTTTCCTTCTTTCACCGCTTGCTCGACTTCTGCCATCTACCTTCCCTTTTCCTTTTGTCTTTTCTTTGTTAAGATTCTCCTGTGATCTTTTTTTCTCATTTATTTCCCCTTTCTCTATACCCGCTTCTCTCAATTTTCTCATAACCTCCTTCATCGTGTCTTCACTTTACCTGCAATTATCGTCCCAATGTACTCTTCTGCCCTCCTCTCTATTTTGGCCTGAACCAATTTCTTACCTCACCTCATCCACCAATCGAACTCTCTACCTACCCATTTTCCCTTCTTTCTTCGACTTTTGCTTCATTTTCCCCCCTCTGCTCCCCATTTTCACTTTACTTTTCTCCTTTTCTTCCTTCCTCCTCGTGCCACGTTTTAAGGCCCTGCATTTCAGGGTCTCTGTCATCAGAGAGTGGTTAGAGCCTTGCTCATTATTAACCTCAATCCCAAATATTAATTTTCCATCTCTTCCTTTAAGCAGGATGTAATCTACTTCGGTGTCCCCGCTGCCTGTGAAAGTTATTTTCTCCTTTTCCCTTACCCTAATACTGTTATACCAAAGATCAGCCTAACTATTCTATTAGTTTCAATAGTGTTGACTTTCTTCCGATTTACTACCCCCCCCCCTCTCTCATACGCGCACACGCACACACTTTCAGCCTCTTCCTCCATGTAGAGTTCTCTTCAAGTCCACTGCTTTTTCCTTTCAGCGCTTTTTTCCCACATTTGCCCACATTTCTTTCTCTTCCTTCTCTCTTGCTACCAATACATTGAGAATACTTTCTTTACTTCCCGTCTCTTCTCACAACACCTTCATCACATCTAGGTTTGCCTCAACTCTTGTCTCATTCATCAGCTTGTCCACTTTTTTCCCAGGCCTCTCTTCCCTACCCTTAACGCCCCCCTTTCACTCCCTCTTCATTTTTGCGACTCTCGCCCCCCCCCCCTCTAACTTCTATTCCCTGATGTATTGCTCCATCTGCTTCCTTCACCGGTTCTCATCGGGATATATCTTTCGCATAACTTGTATTTCTGCTATATCTCTTTTCTTTCTCAACTTCCTCCTACATTACCCTTCTCATTATCTTCCGACTTCTACCTTCGCTGCTTATTGTTTAACGCCACTAATCATGAAATTCCTCTGAGTCTGTCTATTCCCTACTTAGTATGCTGCTTTGTCTCCCTTGAATCCCTTTGCCACATGCCACACCTGCAAACAATATCTGTACCATTTCTCCTATACAACTATCATATGCATATTGCCATGTTTCTCCTTCTCATTTACATACTCAGCAGTTTCTTTCCTGATCCTCTTCTCATTACTCTGATTCTCGTACCTCATTTTCGGGATTCTCTTCTTCTTTTCTTTCCCTTCATACTCTACTAACATATTTCAACAATTCTTCTCCTCTTCTCGCCTTATACTAATTATTGTAGATATCTGAATCAACTTTCCCTCCCCCTCTCTCGGAGATCTGTTGACTGCTTTTATTATTTTCTTCTCGAGTTTCTTATATTGAGTATTTCTTTAATAAATCCCTAAGTCTCCTTCCTTCCAATCCCTCGATTTTCTGGGGATTACTTTGGTGAGACATTAGTTCCATTGCTGGAAATATAGATTAGATAGATAAGATTTTTCATTCCACGTATACCCTCTTCGGATTTCTACATATCTATCATCCGAAATCTCCAATAACCCCAACTCTCATTATAAGCCTCCAAGTAATGCCTGACGTACTTAATCCTTTGGGATTTCTGATCTTTGAAGCCCCTACTTTCTGCAGCCAGAATTTTAGTTTAAAACGTTAGCATTTGCCTGAACCTCTGGTCAGAGGAGTGGAAAACTGCAGAGAACCGAAACTCCTGAGCGCAATAAATTACCGACAGGCGAGTTTTGATGTAGACATCGATAGCATCGAATACCCACACCGATCCTCGGCGTCGAATCTCCCGCTCGACTGTAGTTAAACGTAATGAAAACATAACTAAGCGAGAATCCCGAACTTATTCTTACAAAATGATTTTTTGCTTCAAAGATCCATAGTGCGACTTGAAAGTTTGATCATTTATTCTTTCAACTGAAAATTTACTTGTCATGACTTTTTTACAGGAATAAGTACTTCAGGATTGCATCCTAACTCAGCTGGTCGATCCTGGCCTCCAAGATTCCCGCACAATCAGCCTCACCAAACCCAAGCCCATGACGATTCAAATAGGCTGATAGATCAATTTAATCATTTTGGTATTAACGCAGCTAATCAACACCGGCCAGTTCCTCAACATCCTAACGCACATCCTCGACTAGGAATGCCAAATATGAGTGTTCGTTATAGGAACAAAGATGTTGGATTCTGGTTGAGCCCTTCCGGACAACTGCTCTATGTTTCCGTTCTACCCCTTGATGCTAATCAGACTCCAGATTCAAACGAATGCACACGAAGAAAAATCCTTCGCGAATATCATCATGATCACAACTTACAGTTTGTGACGTACGAAGAAGTCAACAGTAGTGATATAAACCTCGTGGGAGCCGCCATTGCAACGAAGAATTAGTCACGCGAAGATACAATATCGACAGTACATACATATGAAAATTATATAATGTTTTTTAGGGGCACATTCTAAATAAAAAAATGCTCAACTGCAAATAACTCCTTCTTTCAATATAATGCTGAAATAATACTCCTTTCTAATAATCTGCGCAATTTTTCAGGGGTTTCGCCCTGTCGTCGTCTTAAAACGTATCGAGCACGCGCTCCGATGTTTTTGTCAGAGTTCAGTGGTTGCTGAGGAACTTCATTCTTGCTGTGGTGTTTGAGACTTGCACTTAGTTGTTCCTAATCGAATTAAGTGTTTAAGTGTGATAAGTTGTGTCAGAAAAATCAGTTTTTCACTGATTTTGTGAAGTGCCTTGTTTGTACGTACAAGTGACCTACCATCCAAAATAGTGGCCTGTAGTTCCTGTGGCGTTGCCGTCACGAGAAGTGCTGTCGATCTTCTCCACTGCGACAGATGCAGGGCCTTCATTCACAAGGCATGCACGAATATCCCAATTAAAGACTTAGAAGCTCTTAAACAGGGGAGTAAGAAATGGGTATGTTATGACGAGGTATTTTACATCACCTGTCACTTAAAAGAAAGGTTCCTTTCCGGTCTATATATATCTCACGGTAAAAACGGGAGTCGGATGTATTCCTCAAAAGAGGAGAGTCATAGCCCGAAGAACGAGAGTCCAATTCCGCAAGGGGCACTTTATTGTAGAAATTCGACCTTATATTATGTTTCATCCTCCGTTTATTTCGGCGAGAGCAAGAGTAGACTTACGCTTGACAGCTGGCCAACAACAAAGAAAACGCAACTGGGAGGAGTCCCAAATAGATCTCGGTCTGGACCTTCAAAACAGTCGCTTTGCAGTAGAAAGAGAGGAGACGTGAGCAGAATAACGCTATCCTCATCTTTCCCGAAGATCCCATTACCGTCGGCCATCTAACGATACGAAGGAGGGAGTGCCAATCACGGCACAGCGAATAAGACAGCCATCTACCAATAGACCAGCCCGCCAAATATTCCTCAAATTATTTCTTTCGAATCAGGAAGTATATTGTTGATGACAAGGAGCATGAAACACTTTCTCTCTCTGTCTCCAAGTTTCTCATTTCGTTTCAAAGATCTTCCCACACTTTGCCGCCAAGACCTCACTCTTCACCCTACAGGAAAAGATGGCGGACAGGCCGTGTGATTGGCCGACTACTCCAACGACACTCAGGACTGCGCTCTGATTGGTCGACCGCGCAGAGATTGGAGCGAACCTGCAAACTCTCCGGTTCGCATCTTGTCACTCTCCTTCTTCGCCTCTTTGCGTAAAATCAGGAGAAAAACGAAATTGTTATACGGCGCACAAGGACCGAATTTTGTAGCATTTGAGTATGGAATTTTCCGAGGCCCAATGTTTGTCTAGTACTGAAGTATGTTCCTTTTCGTAATTTTGGCGATACTTCGAGCTATCTTATGTAACATCGACTTGAAGTATCGCCAAAGTGGTTTCGTCGTCCCTAAGTGCTCTTTGTGCGGGTTTTGATCAAATGTTTTAGTCGGATGCTTCAGAAGAATGCTTTGTTGATGTTGCCGGAAACTTTCGTGAAGTCTTTTATCCTTTGTGTGCGCGCCGAGATGTTTGTGGCGGAGACTTCCGTCGGAGTTTGAGATTGTGAGTCACGGATGCAAACCTCACATTCTGGCACGTGGTCTCGGCTACAAGACCGTTATTTCCGCTTTCCTTTGCAGCAACGCAAATTTCCCTGGGATGATGTCTGCGCTTAGAAAGTTCCGCGCACTTCAAGGAAAGTATAAAATTTTTTTTGTGGTTCTCTAGCACAATTTTGATTGTCAGACGAGAGATGAAGATCTTGGAAGCGCGTAGTAATAAAATCCGTCCAACTTGAGAAAGTCGTGAAAAGTAGAGAAAATTCTCGGAGTTTAATAGATTCTATAGGACACGTGGTCGACATTTTAATGTGTATATTAAAAGATGGGGTCGACCACGTAGTATAAAATGGCAAGATTGTGGGAATTTTAGGTTATTTCTCTCTTCTTTGCCGTAAGGAATTGTGTTTCGGTAGTTTAACTGAAGTTTCGCTGTCTGGATTATGTATTCAAACTAGGTTAGGAACAAATACAATGTTCATATTTATGAAAATGTCCTCTTTTATACGTGGTAAGGCGAACCCTCACTCCTCCCTTGAGTTTAGATAAGAGTAAGTGAAATTTAGAGAAGTAAACACTTTTCTTAGTTTCGAAAGTTAAATTGATGATAGTAAAAAATAGTTTTGCCACCAGTTAAGATTGCTACGAAATTGTTTATGGACTAGTGGCTGGCGTCCTAGGTATTTCAGTATATTTTGGATACAAAATTTTGTTGTTTGAATTGGAAAGAATTTTCTTTTATAGCATCGCTGCAGGAATTGCCTTTTCCCTGCTACAGCAGACCCGGAACCATAGTGTGGGCCTCAATTCTGAGGCCGAATTCGCCCTCACAATGTGAAAAATGTGCATGGCCAGTTTCAGTTTCTCGGACGCAACCGATCTTACCGATGAAAACTTTTCAGTGAAGGCTTCGCCAAATTTGGGCCCGGGGTCTCCGAGGCAATTGCCTTTGCTGTGGCTCCGGAGATAGAATCTGCTCTCAAGCCACTGACTTACCTATTTGAGTCCTTGAAAAAGGACAAGGAGGTTTTTAATGCTTCTCTCCTAGACTTTGTCAACCAACTCAGTGCTGATAAAAGAACAAATGCAGCCCGGATTGGTACAGTTGAGGCAACGGTTGCATCGAATGTGTCAGACATTCACGTTCTTTGCAAAGACACTAAGGCTCTCACAAAGAATAATGACGCTCACAGCACACAGCTTTCCTATCTTGAATGACTTGAAGTCACTCTCTCGAGCAGGTCGCGCTTGCTACCACACTTGAGGTTCACGGTTTACCTCAGAAGCCTTCGGAAAGTCTTCCAGAAATAATGGGCCAGATTGCAAACGCTCTCGAAGCTCCATTAGAGAATGCTAGTCTGGTGAATATTTCCAGAGTTAATCAATCTGCTTCACATCCGCAAGCCACCCAGCGACCGCCCATCATTGTCGCTAAATTCAAACAGCAGGAGACTTGCTCGAAAGAATTGAGCAAAGAAAGAAGATACGTGACTTTTTAACCACCAGTATTGGTGGACCTGTGGAGGGTGCAGAAATTCTCTACATCAGAGAAGCCCTGACTTCATATTATGGGCAAATATACAAGGGAGCACTTAAGCTGAGGAGAACGAAGAAAATTAAATACTCATGGATTAGTAGTGGAAAGATCTTCTGTAGGAAAGAAGATGGGTCAAGAAGAATCGTCCTCACCCACCTGGAAGATCTCGAATTGCTACGATAGCAATCACAGTGGTCGCAGCGAGAATTAGGCAACGGATTATCATCTACTGTTACCTCATATCCTTTTTCTTTAAATATTGTTTTTAACGTAGCTTTTAAGTTGATTTTTGACTTTTCAAGTTTTGGAGATTTATTTAATTTTTTGAAGAGCTTTTCATATGTTGAATATTCAATTGGTTTGGAATACCTTGATAATGGTTTCTATATTCACAGCATGTACATACTGTATACATACTATACTATACCTCACCGATGTTATGATCTGCTTCGTAATCATTCGTTTTGGAGTGTGTTGACCATCGTTTATTGTCTTGATCACTGTCTATGGGTGCTTTGTAGTCTTACAGCATCAGAATCTTACCATATGATAGCTGTTTCTGAATCCTGGCAAACTCCAAATATACCTTCGAGCCTTATTGCAATTAAGAACTACATGCTCTTTCGGAGGGACAGAGGCGAGAGAAGGGGAAGTGGAGTTTGTATCTTCTTGCACAATAGCCTTAGAGGAGCTGTGGTTAATGTAAGTCATGTGGCCAACTACCCTACCCCTGGAATTCTTTTTATTGAAGTAAAGTCGTCTTCTGGCAGTGTTCTAGTGGGAATGGTCTTATAACCTCCCAATGCTCCTTATGGTAAGAAGTTCGAATCTGTAATCTTTCATCTTGTCCCTAACTTCAACAGCATTATCTTTACTGGACATTTTAATACTGATTCAAATTTACCTTCCAATCAAAGTAAATACTGAACATCTTTGTTACACTCCTCGGGACTCTCAATTGTAGCTCATGATTCTACTCATCATACTAATAATTCTAGCACTCGTATTGATTTCATGATCGTCGACGATGTTGAAAAGGTTGTTTCCTACGCACAACATCCACTCCCTTTCCTATCCAACCACGGTTTGATTAATATTTCATATGAATTTTCATCAGACCCAATCTCCAACAAAATTTAAAAAAAGGTGCGAAATCCGTCTCATATTGACGAAAGTAAATTTCACGATCATATAATGTCACTTGTTTGGAATAAAATTTTGAACGACATAGATATAAACAATAAAACTGACACCCTGACAAATTGCTTGGTCTCTGCGTTTAATAAATTACCCCACTACACGTTCCTTAGCATTTCAATAGAGCTGCCCCCTGGATTACATTTGATATTAAAAACTGATAAGGGAACGTGGTAACCAGCACCGAGTTGCAAAAAGAATAAAAAATAGTATAATCCTAGCTCAATTCCGTAAACTTAGGAACCAAGTTCAGACTAAAATTAGAAATGCTTTTAATCAACACAACCATAATGAAATTGCTAATAGAGACAAGAAAGAGGACATTTTGCATCTCCTCAGACGCTTAGAACCGCTCCCCACCCCCCACCACTCGCCACCAGCATTCACTTGGACAACCATCAACTCCATGTCTCTCTGACCTCTACACACCCA
>WSXT02193758.1:0-11293 GCA_011762715.2 Neuroterus valhalla
AACTCTTCCAGTTTATGAAAAATTTTAGCTCTGTCCAAAAGTGACATTCTATTTTGTTAAAATTTCGCAAACTTTTTCCATTCTTTGGAACAGTTATTTTTTCCGTGTATGATGATTATCATCATATGCGAGCACAGTTAAGCCTGAGATATCAAAAATGCTTTTAGTATCTCAAAAGCAAGGAGCTTGCAATCAAATTTGATCTAGCCTACTAGGAAACATCAAGAGAACCTATATAACAAACAAAAAATGTGATCGAAGACGATGACGATTCTGTAATAATGATTCAAATAATATTCCATGACTGATGCTAATAGCGACAACCTATTATCGATGATAATACTATCAACATATGGGTGGATAGTGACATGGTCTGATGATCTATGATCGATGATATCACAATGAAAACTTGAGGATCAATTGTGTTGCAGGCAAACTAAGAAAGATGTTCACATAACCTTGGTAGGGATTTGAGCTTCTCTTGGACTTGGAGTGCAAAATGCAGAATTGGTATGTTGGTTTCGTTTTCCATTCTGTATCTCAAGTTTCGATAATTTCTACTTCGAGAAGTCGGCACTTTGTACGCTACATCCTTTAATGCCATAATTCTATGACAATGAAACTAAGAGTAATTTTTAAACTACAATTGGGTAAAGATAACTTGCAATAAAGTTTATCGTGTGTGTATAATTATCACTCCAACATCTCAGTATTTCCCTGTTTTTACCAACTCGTGAAAGTAATTTCTGCCAGCTTAAGCTATTCGGCACCACCTTCTTTATGGACTCGCATTGATTCGTTTCAGCTATCTTACTTACCGTCCGTCAGTTTCACACCAGCCACAGAAGATTATAATTTATAAGACGGTTATGAGGAATCAAAGAAGAAAAAAGGACGGTTAATACCTTTTTGACAACAATATTGCTGTTTTACTCATGAAGGTAGATGAAGATACAAAGTCATCTGCAGAAGATTCAAACTCAGTTTCTTCGATGTTGGTGGAGATATTGTCTGAAGCAAACATTATGTCTTTATTATGCTTATGATCTATGATCTATTTGATACATGTACGAAATTTCGATGTTCACTTGCCAATTATATTTTTGATACGAAATCTAGATTTTTCCAATCAACTACATATGAATCTGCTGCAAATGACTTGATTCAACTTCTAAATGAGAGTTAAACCCTAGGACTTGCTGTAAAACCTTGATATTTGAGTTGTTCATTTAATGAAATGTACTTCAGTTCAGCAAACATGCATTCAAGATTCTCACGTATAAATCCGTTTCAACTCGTAATTAGGAACGTATATACTCAATTCAACACAAAGTTTGGAACGTGAATAAAATCAGAAGACTTTTTGGATTTTTTGTCTTGTCCCATATGCAGAAACATGCAGTCAAAGTTGGTTCAGCCCACTATTGAACTTTAAAAGAATTTACATACGGAGCCAAAATCTGTTCCGATACAAGCACGATCATATGATAATGATTATTATAATCTCTCATGATTGATGATAAAAGCAACAACCTGTTTATAGTAATAATACTATCTTAGGATGTGTAGATTGTATTTTGGTTGATAGTCTATAAATAATATCACAAGACACAATGTATCGAGTGTCAATGTTCATTTGCCAATTCCAATTTTGATAGCAAATGTGGGTCATTATGATCATGTAAGTCGACTAGGAATATAACATTATTGTTGGTGCAAGGCTTATCCTGTGAAACAACCAGAAAAGTATCAGGCAATGGATGGTACCCCAACCTGAACTCACCGATTTTTATAATTCTTGCATATTTTGTAGTAATTCAGAGAAACAAGAGATTCGTATTTTTTTGTCGACGGGAAAACATATTTGAGGGGTGGAATCCACCCTCAACGTTCACCTCCAAAAACATTTGTTTCAAATAACTTTTCTTCTAAGCAATATTTTTCAGTAAAACCAAGTGAGTAATAGTCCTTATGAAAAGTAAAACCAATTCTGGCGTGTTTTTATCACGCAAAAAATTGAAAAATTAACATCATTTCTGCAGTTCAAACTTATAAAATAGTGTAGTTATCACCAGATTTTCATGTTTTTGAGGAAAATAGAAAAATAAAGTTGATATTTTTCTGCATTTAAAAAAACTATAATATTTCCAGAGGGTAAAGCGCCCCCTTTGGATATTATTATAATTCAAAAGCGAATTTTTTTATTTTTGCTGCTTTGTAGATATTATTATTAAAAAATATTCTGAAAACACATTTTAAGGGTGAAACCCACCTTTAAAGTTCACCGCCAAAAAAAGGTTTTCTTGAATAACTCTTTCTAATCAATATTTTTTAGTAAAACCAAGTGGTTAATATTCCTATTAGAGAGTATAACGAACTATGGTGTATTTGACTTTTGGGTGTTGCAACCCCTATTTCTGATAGGTGAAAAATGGAAAAATTGACATGAATTTTCGCAGTGAAAAAAAAAGTTTAGATATTTCTGTTTTAAAGAAAACAGAAAATGAGAATCTCCCAATTTCTGTATTAACGATGAAAATAATTTTAGAGGGTAAATCTTCTCTTTTCAATAAAAATTAGTATCTAATAAGCAGATAATGCGATGGTTTTACATAAATTTTCTAATTTTCAGTACTCAGTAGCCGTCGCCATAATAAAAATGTTAGATAGGAACGAATGATTCCACTATTATCACAATATTATTTTATTTTTTTCAATTGCGAGTGTTCAAATATTTAATTTTGAATTATTATAATAATAATAATGTGTGCACCATGATAATCTACTTGTATTTATTAAATGAAATTATTTTATTTTTGTTGTGCATAGTTTTCCTAATCAGTTTGAAATTGTTTATATAAAAGTAAATAGAAAATTAACAATTTAAATTAATTTAAAAACCCTACAAAGGAAAAGGCATTAGTTTGTTTAGAAGTTGTATGTAGAATATTATAGTGCGATAAAACGTTTGTGTATAGAAGAGTAGGGTCTTCTAATTATCAAATTTAATATAACCTACGGAAAATAAATATCACAACTGAACCACATGAAATGATGTTATTAAATTCTTCAATTTTATCCATACGTTGAGAGTGAGAGTTAAGATCACTTACAATTAAGAAAACAAGATAAAAATACTATCAAATGCAATTTTTGATATGTTATATGAATAGCGTACAAGTTTTTCTAAACATAAGATATCAGTTTAATTTCCATGTTTTTACTGGACTAATTTATTGATTGGAACAAAAAGGAATAAGATATAAGAAAGAAGAAGGGTGTGCTCAAATTTCAGTCGAGAGTTATTAATTAACTGCATGGTGGCCAAGGAGTAGGCCTGCTTACGAGTGAGGAAGAAAAACAGCATATCAGAAAGTATGAATGTGTATTTTCACGGTTACTATGGGTTCTGGGACGCATTGAATGATATAATAGGAACATGCAATCCACGCGAAGGAATGATATTACTCGGAAACATGAATGGCTAGGTTGCTGTGAAACTTGTTTATTACGAACACTTAGGTCAGGTACAAACTGGTACACATATATACTTGGTGCAGAGGCATGAGTCATAGTATGATCGAGGTTCTGAATGCGATTCACTATCTTTTAGTTTAAAAATAAACCTAGGACAAGGATGGAGGAGAAAAAAATTTATTAAAAGTAATAGCCTGGAGACATGCGAGTTGAAGAAAAGATTATCCTACTCAGAAACATGAATGGCTAGGTCGCTGTTTGACGCTAAGGTACAGAGTACTGAACACGATACAAAAACATAAGAAACACACATATATATTTGATCCAGAAGCGGAAGCTGGAGTATGATTGACTTTGCTGTAGCAGACGGGGAACTAAAAAGACTGGTATTCGAAACAAAAATTCTTTGTCATGTTTCCGAATCAAATTGCCCCCAATCAGGATGTATAAGAGACGAAGTAAATATATGTTTCAACATCTCCTTTTCGAGACAAAGTGAGACTTTATTCTAAGTTGCGCGACAAATCTCTACATATTAGGACGAATTCTAATGTTTCAATTGGTATTTGGATATCTGAAAGCTGTAAACTGGTTGCGTGCAGAGCAGGGCAGGTATTCCTGCTCTAAAGGGAAGGGTCATTCAGGATGTCCAAGAAGCTAAGACTCATTAATGGTTAAAAATTTTTGTATATTTTCATGCAATATATACGGATTTCCATTTGTATCATATTCGCTTGCCAGAAATAGCGGAAAATTTTTCAGAGAAAATTTTCTACTGCACTTCTCGCAGGACCGAAAAGAAAATGCGGTCGGAGTATTTCCACTGGATTAAGGGGTACGAGCACTTTGAGGAGAAGAACAGAAAAGCTGCAGAAACCAAAAGTACAAATTGGAATAAATATTCAATAATCATGGAGGAGAATAGGAGAAAAAATCAGGAAATAATAATTTAGAAAGTGCATGGATAATAACATTGTACACCATATTTAGGAGTAGAAATTGAGTGCAGGATCACAGAAGAATTTCAAAAAGTAAACAAAGAAGTTTTCTGTGCTTTAATTATTCTGACAAAATCTTTCGACAAGTGGATGGACCTTAACCATAGGAAGTCTTTAAAGAGTATGAAGTGAGTGACTGGCTTCTGGAAGCATTAAAAACCACACATAATGGTAGTAGCAAATGTGAGCGTAATTTGAGAACTCGGTTATATGTTAGGTATTAAGGAAGACGTAAGGGAAGGAAGCGATGCTGCATTCTGAATGTAGATATATACATAGACAATTGTCTAGAAGTGGCTACCTTCGACACAAAAGGTATTGATCCCAAGGCAGTGGAAGTGCGTGTACTTCCGTTTGAAGATGATCAAATTCTTATGGCAGAATCAGGCGATGTTTGGAAGAAGTAGTAATGAAACAATATGTTACATCGCCTCAGTTAATAACAGGAAAGAACGAAATTATAGTTTTTGCGTATCTTGGAAGCTTCTTCACTGCTGACAAGAAGATAGATCAAATGATCTCCAGACGTATAAATGAAGATTAAGAGATCATCAGTAGTATTCCAGACATCACCAGGAATGAAAATCTATAGAATATAGTTGGAATTATGGTGTATTCGTACCAAGAACTAAATGTAGGTTAAGCAAACGAGATTTGAATCCAATTCCTGCGGAATATGTGCGGTTAAGAGCTACTTAACGAAGTAAGTGTCAAGCAGGTTCTCAAAGAATTTAGTGCAGAGAAAATATTGTTCGAAAGGAGTGGAAGGAAATTTGCTGATATGATATGGTTATTTTCAGGGAATGAACAAAGAACGATCAACGAAAAAAGTCGGAATGGTTCTGATCGTTCTTGCATCTTCCGTTTCAGTTCCAAATTCATAGACTGAGACAATTTCTCACGTTATTTCAATCCTTGTTTGTTTGTTTGTTTAAAGCTTTGATGATCTTGAAGCCTTTGGGTGGAAATGCAGAGAACCGCGAATCACTACATGGAAATTTTCTCGCATTGCACAGTTTGGTTTACTTTTCGGTTCGTCACAACTCTATCGCATATATGCTAAAAGTGCAACTAGATGCAACTCAAACCCGCATGCGGTAATCGGGAAAAGCACAAGCGTATAGAAGAGAAACTGCACACGTTTGTCGTGGACGTTCGAGCTGTTTCAAATGGTCCCATGACCACACCTCATATTCAAATTTGATTTATTGCCTCCACATAAGCGGACGCCCATACACGAAGACACATCACTCTCGTAATTCGTGAAACGTAAATCACTGCTTAAAACGCACTCACCATATCGTAGAATGGAAACCGAGGATATTCAGGGATATAAACGAAGTCGAGAATCCAATTGCGAAAGGCTAGATGGTTCTCTTGCGGGTCAAGTAGTTTCGGATAAGAATCTTCCAGATCGATTCTGAACCTAACCGGAGAACCTCCAACACCCTAGTTTTCCTTTCATCGAGCAAAGTCCTTTGGCATTTTCCGGAGGAAGAAGACTTCTATAGAGATTTCTAGGGATTTATTCCTCTCGTTTCGATGCTCATGCTCGAGTAAGTGAAAGTAGAGTTGAGCATCTACTTCCAGAGGAGAGTAAAAATTTGCTGATAATGATCGACAATTAGCAAATGAAGAGCATTGACTACTATGTCCTATCATGTTTTCTTTCAGCAGAAATTGGGTAAAGTAGGTACTTCTATGAAAAACAAAAGAATATTCTTAGAGCAAGATCGATGGTAAAGACTTCAAGGAAGCAAGTTGAAGAAAAGAACCTATCATTTTGAAGGATTGGAATAAAGAATAATTGCCACAACAGAACTTGCTATAATATTCATTTATTAATTAATTCATCCAAAGTGTATCTCAGCATCTATGTTCCGCTTGGTTTTTGTGTGTCCTTCTTCTTTTCTCAATCATTCTCTTATTGTATCCCATTCGCTCCTCTAACTTCCTCTATTGCCTCAACGACCCCTTCCCCTACCCTTCCTACCCCAGAATCCTTACTACATTCTCTTGCCAGCTTCCTCAACTTCCATTCCTCTCGTACATTCTTCACATACATCTGTCCATCTTTTTTCTCCCTACCCTTTTTACAAATACTTTGGTAGTCCTTCCATTCTTATTATCTTATACCATTTATTGTATTTTGATTCCTCAATCTTTTCGTATCTTCCTTTAAATTGACTTTCCTCGTCTCTTTCTTCTAATTCTTTAAAGTTTACTCCAATCCCTCTCCTGTATCTCTATCTGTAAGAAAGTTCCTTGTTCCTTCTTCTCATCTCGTTAACTCTATCCCCTCTCCCTCTTTTTTCTCCCACCTCTTTCAGACATTCTTTCTCTAACTTCTCCCCATTTCCCTCCCTTAGTTCTTCTTCAAATTTCCATTCCCTCTTCCTTCCTCTGTTAATCAATTTATACCTTTGCGCTTTCTCTCTCACCATATATCTAGGGGTCCTCCAATCCACTCTAGAGTCCATCTCACATATCGTTCTTGTAACCTTTCCATCTTTTTCTTATTCTTCATACTAACTTCATTACCCCTGTCACTTTTTCATTCATTCTCTTATATATAGGAGAACATATATAAGGCACATATATGTGCCTTATGATCTCCATTTGCTTGCAAGGACTATCCCAATTATTTAGATTCTTTTAATTCTTCTATCTTTACTCCCTTCCATCTCACAGTCCATACTCTTTTTCACCCTCCTTTTCTGAAACTTATTATTTTCGTCTTTCCTACATTCAATTACGATTTCTGCTCATTTAAGTATTTCCCCAACACTTTAATTAGACCCGCCCTTCCCTCTTTACCTCCCCCCGTCATTACTATATCATCTGCGTATGCCAGTGTATACATCCTACCATCTTTTTCTGCTCATTCTTTCTTCCAAGTCTGAGATCAAGATGTTAAAGAACACTGGGCTCGAAGGACACCCTTGTCTTACTCCTCTCATCATCCAGAAACCATCGCCTACTTGGTCGGCTACCTGTACCCTGCTTTCTGTCTCACGAAAGATTTCTGAAACTCTCTTTATTAGACCTTTCCTTATACCTTTTTTTACCATTACCTTTTCTATCTCTTCCCGGATCATAGAATCGAACACCGTTTTTAGGTCTACGAACATAGCTATCATTCCTCCCTTCTCCTTTTCGACCCTCCTATTTATTATATAATTTACATCGTATATGTTTTCCATCATTCCATTACTTTCCTTACCCCGTATGATTTGATGGCATTATCTCTTTTCCCTCATCTCATTCCTTCAATCTCTTCAATATTACCCTTACATATAACTTGTAAAAGGTTGGGATCAGCGTCACTCCCTTATAATTTGCCTTTTTCTAATACCAGTACCACTTCCCCTTC
This sequence comes from Neuroterus valhalla, assembly GCA_011762715.2. Lineage (NCBI taxonomy): Eukaryota > Metazoa > Arthropoda > Insecta > Hymenoptera > Cynipidae > Neuroterus > Neuroterus valhalla. Next base: position 7,849 of record WSXT02193758.1, read on the forward strand.
TTTCTTTATCTCCCAACTCTCTCCTCTCCATGCCTATTCCTTTAGTTCATTTTCCCCATATTTCCATACTTCATTTGGCATTTTATCTAGAACTGGAGCTTTCCCCTCTTTCATTACCCCTGAAACATTGATTTCTTTTTTTCTTGCTATGTCCTCTTCTTCTTCTCTTTCCCTTTCCTCTCTTCTGCCCTTTCTTACTTTATTCTTCACCCCTCCTAGCAGGTCCATGAAACACTTTTCCCATTCTACTGTCTCAATATCATGGTTTAACCTTTTCCTTTTTTCTCTCTTTATTAACATCTTTCCCAACCTCTTCTTCTGTTCTAGCATTCTCTGCCTCTTCTTCGAACCTCCTACTTCCTCCTCTTCTTCTTTATAACACATCTCAGATTATATTCCTTCTTTGTTCTTCTACATCATCACCACTTTTTTCCTTTCCTCTATCTTCTTCGTTCCTTTTTCAATCCCCTCTTCCTGTTCTTTTCATCTTTATTTCTTTTATACTCATATATTTAGTATTCATATCAACCTCTAATCTATGTATTCTCCTACTTCTAGTTTCTTGACCTTATGTGTTACCTCGTCATCTACTATCCTGTAGTCGGAGACTGTTTCTCAACTTCTTCATCCTCCTCTATTTTTCCGTTTATGATAAACCATCCAATTTCTCCTAAACACTTAAACTATTTCTTCCCTTTTGCCCTTTTGCTGGAAAATTATCCTTATTGGTGGAAAAAAATCATTCCTTAAAAATATATCAGGTTTTTTGAAAGTTTAAATATTTGGTTGAAAAATCTACTATTTTGTTGAAATCATCTTTCTGGGCCGAAAACCCAACTCTTTTCTTTAAATCTGTCCTTTTGTATAACGAATTTAGTTCTTTTGTTGAAAAATGATCTTCGTTTAAGATCTTGAATATTTGTTGGAAACGAACTTCTTTATCTTGAGAATCAACTATTAGGTTAGGAATTCAACTGTTTAGCTGCAGCCATCTTTTTTGGTAAAAAATTCGACTGTTATGTTAAATATTCATTCCTTTGGTGAAAAATAATTTTTTTCGGTTGAAAATTCAACTTTTGTGTTTATAATCTATCTAACTTGTTGGAAATCTTATACTTTTGATGAAACAAACATTTTTAATAAACATAAAGTGTTTTTGTTTGAATATTGATCTTTGTATTCAAGTTCGCCAATTAAGATGCAAATACAGTTCACATGTTGAAAACTAAACTTTTTGTTTTGAAATAAAAGTCTTCTGTTAAAGCACTCTTTATTGGTTATTGTGGGAACTGCTTTATTGGAAATTGGCTCCATTGATGGAAATTATTCTCATTGCTTGAGGATTAATCCATCAGGTTAGATGTAAATTCCTTTTTTGAAAGCTTTGTTCAAAATTTGTTTAATCGCATTATAAATTTATTTCTTCTTTGAGAAACTGAACTTCGTTGTTGAAAAACCACTATTAACGTATGTGCAATCACCTCTTTTGTTCAAAAATGCGGCTATTCAATTAAAAATATATCTCCCCTTGTGATGAGAAATGAAGAATTTGTCGAAGAACTCAACTACTTTGGAATAGAAGCATTTATTTTGTTGCAAGTTTGTTTATTTGGCTACAAGTTCATTTATTTTTTGCGAAATTCAAGCGTCTTATAGAACTATGTCCTTTCGAATCAGAAATAGATTTATTGAGTTAAAAATGTAACTGTTGCGTTGAAAATTATACTAGTTTTCTTGAAAACTATTCTGTTCATAGGAGAAACTGCTGTATTATGACATTGAGTATAATGTAACAGTCTGTATCATAACGCATCAGAATATAACACATAGATTAACTACAATGAGCTTTATAATCATAAATTCATTTAAATTATCTGGTTAACCACCTGCCTTTTCAGCATGTAACAAGCATAAATCATAACTGTTACCTCCATGCTGTGATGCTTGTCACACCCTCCCGTCAGCAACAACAACCATTATTATAAATATACTATTATTATTCTTTGTTTTGTGGTAATATCAACATTTATTCCAACTTCGAGTTTCTCGAGGCAATAATATACTTTTTTCCCATATTAAAAAAGACGAAATTTATTCTATGCCGTCAGGTTCCGACTTGAAACCAAGTCTTTTTCAAAGCTAGATGTGTAATATAAATGATTTGCTTTTGTTTTATAAAGAAAACAAGAACCGCTGAAGGGTTCTAAATCATATAGAATGAATCGTAAAGAATCATAATATAGAAACATCTGTTGAGCTTATTGCAATCATTATGAAATCATTGCAAAAACAAGTTTCCGTAGTAAGATAACCTCAAAAACAACGATCTCTGCTAGAAATATACATTATAAAAGTAACAGTTTAAGTTTTTAATGATTTGATTATAAATAAGAAGCAATGTTAATGTTTTTTCCAAATTTTAGCCAGTTTTCCAAACTATGTTCTTCTACAATTCACGCGAATATGTCTGTATAAAGAATTGCATTTATTATCTTTTTGATCATTTTTCGATGTGACAGAAAATCAGCTTTATTCACAATTTTTTTTGTTGGAATTGGCCGGTTTTGCAACTAGACGACACAATCATGCATCATAACCGTTTCTTTTAAGTGATTTTCCGAGCCACCTTCCCCCGTTGCTTTCTTTCTTTTCACATTTATGATTGCGATTCCCTCATTATTTATACCCTACCTTCCCCCTCTGCCCCTGTTTATACCTTCCCACTGCCTCCCCTCGGTTACCGCTCTCTCGACTTCTTCCATGTATATAAACTTCTCCTCCTCTCTGTTTCTGCTTAACATTCTTTCGTGCGCTCAATTCCTTCTGCAAGTTTCTCTCTTCTCTCATTCCCGTTTCCTCAATTTTTCTCCACTACAGCCTGTCTCTACTTTCCCTACATCAATCATCCCACAATCATCTTCTCCTCTCCTCTCCATCTTCTGGAGGTATTACCTCCTCCTTCACCTTCTCAATGACTCTTTGAGGTTTGCTAGGGAATAGCTATGATTGCGAGTTCTTCATTTATATTTTTTCTTCCGCCTCTTCCCCTGTTTATACCTTCTTATCACACCCCCTTCCTCACCGGTCTCTCGACTTCTTCCATTTATATAACCTTCTCCTCCTCTCTGTTTCTGCTTAACATTCTTTCGTGCGCTTGATTCCTTCTGTAAGTTTCTCTCTTCTCTCATTCCCGTTTCCTCAATTTTTCTCAACTCCAGCCTGTCTTAACTATCCCTACATCAATCATCCCACAATCATCTCCTCCTCTCCATCTTCTGGAAGTATTACCTCCTCCTTCACCTTCTCAATCACTCTTTTGAAGGTTTGCTAGGGAATGGCTATGATTGCGAGTTCTTCATTTATATCTTTTCTTCCGCCTTTCCCCCTGTTTATACCTTCTTATTACACCCCCTTCTTCACCGGCCTTTCGACTTCTTCCATTTAT
>WSXT02193779.1:0-19447 GCA_011762715.2 Neuroterus valhalla
GTTGAAAATTCAAGATGTGAAATTTCAGACGATTCTAATACTTTCTCAATCATAAATGATGAGAATGTAAAAAGTTCCTCCAAACCTATTTTCGTTGATTAGTAATACATGAGTGACATTTTTCCCATCGTTTTCCATCGCTGTAGTTGAGCAAACGTTCTTACTTGCTCCAAGTTACCTTTTCAAAATTGACCGTCGGGAGTGACTCGTGAAACGTTCGTACCGGTGAAGAAAATCGTTCGCTCCGGAAGTGCATCACTTTTTAATGGATTATCGGATTTCAATTATACAGGGTGGAATCTTTTCCTGAAAGTAAGTATAATTTTCTGTTGTATACAGGATACAAGAAGTCACATAGTTTCACTTTGATATGTTGTCAATCTAATAGAGAAAAATTCGATGTTTATAATTACGAGTATGCATTCGAAAACTTTTGAAAAAAACCCGCAAAACCCCGCCTCAGAACTTTTCTCTCATACCAACATGACCTTCAAGCAACTTATGCCAAAAGCACAACTGCTACTTATTGCAAATTTCTACATTATCAAAAAAAGTTTCGCAAATAATTTGAAGGCAAAAAATGTAAAGGGATAAAGTTCCGAAAAGCGCTTACCTCCTATCAATCCGAAACTTCGTATACCTATGTATTTCAACACGCTGATCACAAAGATGATAGTGATAATGCCGCAAATTGGATCTTCATGGTGAAAACCATGAAAAACCCATGAAAATCATGTTTCTTCGCGGTTATCTCAGTGAATTGTGGAAATTGATAAAAAAGCTTCAAATAAACATTGTGGATCCTTCGAAAATACATATTCCATGTTCAACATGTTTTTACCCTACGCTTGATGGTTTTCGACTAAATAGACGAACTTAATATCAAATTCCTAATCAGCGACTTCCAAAAACCCCGTGTACAGTTTTTTGAGTGAATCAAATGTAATTTTTCAGTATTCGTCTGCCATTTTTAAACTGACATTTTTTTTTTGATGAACTCAATATCGAATTCTTAATCAGCGACCTCGAAAACCCCAAAATACATTTTTTTGAGTATATCAGATGTAATCTCTCAGTAGTCGTCTGCCATTTTTATTCCGCCATTTTATTGTTCGAAAAATTCAATATAAAATTCTAAATCAGCGACCTTCGAAACCCCCTTGTACTACTTTCAGGGTAAATCGGATGGAATATCTTAATATTCGTCAGCCATTTTGAATCCGTCATTTTGGTTTCGACAAACTCAATATACAATTCCTAATCAGCGACCTCGAAAACCCCAAAATACATTTTTTTGAGTGGATCAGATGTAATCTCTCAGTAGTCGTCTGCCATTTTTATTCCGCCATTTTATTGTTCGAAAAATTCAATATAAAATTCTAAATCAGCGACCTTCGAAACCCCCTTGTACTACTTTCAGGGTAAATCGGATGGAATATCTTAATCTTCGTCAGCCATTTTGAATCCGTCATTTTGGTTTCGACAAACTCAATATACAATTCCTAATCAGCGACCTCGAATACCCCAATATGCCAAGTTTAGGACAAATCGGACGATATTTCAGACTTTTGACCAGCTTTTTGGGATTTTCAACCACTGTACACCGTACAGATTCTACCTGCAACAAAAATCACTCCCAAGATTTTCTTGTGTTGTCTACCCTTCTAAAAACTTCGGATGACGGAATCAATACGAACTCATCCGGAATCGATCTGATTCAAGAATTTTTTCCGAAACCTGTACGATCTAATCCGAAAACTGTACGAAACGAATCTAAATTTGTCTAGCTGAGTCTAAAGTCTGTCCGGACAATAAAGTTCAACTCCGGGAAGATTCCGCTTTCATCCGGAATGAGCCCGGAGTTTAGAACTTGAAATTATTTTTGTTAAAGTGAAAACGGTGAGTGGTCTGATTAAGTCTGAAATCTATCCGTTCAAAAAAATAGACTCCGGGAATAGTCCGGCTCTATCCGAAATCGGTGAGGAATTTGGAACCTGAGATTATTCTTGTTAGAGTGAAAAAGGAGAGTGGTCCGATTACATCCGGAATCTGTCCGCTCGAAAACATAGACTCCGAAAATAGTCCAGCTTTATCCAAAATTAGTCTGAAATTCAGAACCTAAGATTATTTTTGTTAAATGGAAAGCGGAAAGTGGTCTGATTAAATCCGCAATCTGTCTGGTCAAAAACATCGACCCCGCAAATAGTCCAGCTCTATCCGGAATTGGTCCGTCATTCAGAACCTAAAATCATTTTTGTTAAAGTTAAAACGGAGAGTGGTCCGATTGAATCCGAAATCTGTCTGGTCAAAAACATCGACTCCAGAAAAAGTCTGGCTGTATCCAAAATCGTTCCGGAATTCAAAACCTGAGATTATTTTTGATAAAGTGAAAACGGAAGGTGGTCCGATTAAATCCGAAATCTGTCCGTTCGAAAACATAGACTCCAGAAATAGTCTGACTCTATCTGAAATCAGTCCAGAATTCTGAACTTGAAATTATTTTTGTTGATGTTAAAAACGGATCAGAGAAATAAATAAATTTTACAAAGGAAATAGAAGTAATAAGTATTTTAAATAACATAATATATTAACTATGCAAGAAAAATTACTATTTTCTGTAGGAACACGATGTATATTATAGATACGTTATACTTTCTATGGGGTAATACCAATTATTAAAATTGGTTCCAAAAGTTACTAACTGATTTGGCAAAAGACATCCAGTTATGGACCGAGCGCAGCCGAGCGTATCCGATGTGACTCGATCTCCGATCAGAGGATTCATATGTTTTTGTTTTCAAACTTTTTAATGCTCGTGGCTATGTTTTGAGTCACATGGTGTATCCAATTTTCGGTATTCTTCGGCTTTGTGCTCTATGTCAGTTTCTAAATAAGAAGAATTGAAAATTTTGGTTCTTAAAATTATAAAATTATCATCAATGTTGATGAATTAAGGAATAAAGTAATGAGAACCAATGAACTTTCTATCATTCGGGTCATATGGATGTTTTCACTCCTATCTCTCATAATTTTCTGTAGATGAATGGAACATCGCCCGACTGCTGCCCCGAAGACGTGTGTTCGATTCCTACCAGCTTCATTCTCTACTAACCCGATTTTTCTGTTTGAGCCTATAATTTAATAATATCATATGCATTCAAAGTACACAAAAATATAATTTCAAATGTTGTAAATTCCGAATTTAAATTAATATGAAATTATGTTTAATAGCATATGTGAGTTTCTTTTTTTTTTCTATTCGGACTGTAGCACATTTTGCTAACCAATTAATAATTCGGGGCGCAAGGTCCCTGCGCATCATTTTACATCTGAAGACCGTCTAAAAAACGAACATGACCGGACAAAATTCGGATTGTTAACATTCTTGAGACCGTAGAAAAAACGGACTCGACCGGACACAATTTGGATTAATACCATCCGTTTTACCGTAAAATACGCGAACTAAAGCGGATTCTTTCCGGATTGATTGAATTCGTCACACCGGACACCTTTCGGATCCTACCGGATGAAAACCAGATTTAATTTCGTGCATCTAAAGTCGGAACAATTTCCGACACTTTCGGATAGAATCCGGAGGACAAAAACCAGATCATGTTCCGGACCAATTCCGGAGCCGATATTTGTCCGAAACTTGTCCGAAACTTGTCCGAAGTTTTTAGAAGGGTGTACTCATCGAACTCCTGTTGCACAAGCAATTGTACCCATGAAGAAAACTCTAAGTGAAAAAATAAAAGGGATAAAACAGAATGAAATTGATGAAAAAAAAGAAATTACTATGTGAACTATATTACAAGAACAAGACTAGCTATATTTCAAGAACACTCCTATGGACACTATGAGTTTGGCCGTATGCCTTTTGGGTTCAAGAAAGCTCCTGCAATCTGAAATTGCTATACTTGCGTTGTATCAAGATTTCGTTCAAAAAGATCGTCAGGGGAACAGGTAATTTAGGTTTAACATACACAAGATTCCGAAAATAAACCGTTTACATGGAAATGTTACAGCTTCCTGTTTTTTCGGTAGAACCATCTGGTGACCCTAATAAACTTGAAAAAAAGTGAAAATTCTACATGAAATGCTTCCTTGCAATCCATGAAAATTTGTAGAAAAATCTGAAATAACTTCCTCAAACTAGTAAAAATTGCTGCTGAATGAGGTTTTTACAACTTCAGTAGTAGAGTAGCTAATTACCAAGAGTTCATGTGTAGTAGCGTTAATTGGCGTCAATTTCGCATCTGTCATTATCGTGCGTCACCAATGCCACTCCCTAATTACGACACTACGATAAAACAAAGTTAAGGCCATGGTACACTTACCCGATTCCTACCTAACCGACATTTTTTGCAGCACTTACGCCCACACTGAATCTGATATCGAGTTGAAATTTTCGTAAGAACCTTAGAAAACATTATACTACGTTTGTATACAACATTCGGTTCAAAATTTGGCAAAGAAATTTTGTTGACAAATTTTTTTCCAAAATTTTCGTGAACAAAGTTTCTTCTCCCAAAATTGTGAACCAAATGTTTTATACAAACGTGGTTCTTTTTTTTTTACAAGAGTTTTCAATAATTCCAACTTATTTTCTTATTTAATGGGGACGTGAGTTGTTGCGAAAAAATGGATAGTTTGGGTTACGTTTCCTATACATGGCCTTTTACATGGCCTTAACAAACGAATATTTTTATCAGAATCCTGGTTAATTTTTGTTTGAACAATTTTTTTAAATCATTTCATTATTCATAACCAAAAAATTTGTTTGGATGTTTGAAAATATTAATTTTCTAATAATAATAAATAGATAATGATAATATAGATTTAAAAAAAATAGAACAATAAAATAAATATTTTGATCGCCGAATATGTATTCAACAATAAGGAATACAATTTTCGTTTTTTTTTCAGTTACGAGAAGAATTGTTTTTTCCAAATACTGTTTAATTTTGTACAAAAAAATTTGGTTTATAAATCTTTTCTCATGGCTCTTCAAAATTTGAACAATGGTCCAAGAAAATATCTATCCAAAATATGATTTAAAAAATTTTTGGAGATGCAAATATAAAAGAATTGCATTATTAATAAATGAATAATATGATCTAAAAACACTTTTTCAAATTTTTGAAATGCGGGAATTCTATAATCTAAGAATTTTATCATTACAGTGATTTTTATATTCTGAATATTTTCTTTTTCGAGAATTTTATTGTTTCAAACATTTTTCGGGGGGATTTTTCAGTCGTTCCAATCTTGAATGGGAAAAATCAATTTCAGGAACAAATATTACATTTAACCAATTATAGTTTATTTCTAAATTGATATGAGGAGGTTTAACATAAACAGATTAATTTTATACCATGAAATACGAGTTGTCAACCTAATGGTGGAATATTCTTTAGCAAATAAGATTCTCTAACCAGATTTATCAAGAAAGTTCCATTTTTGTTCAGAAATGCATGAGTCACATTTTTTAGTGCAAAAATTAACTTATGACCCAAAACGAAGCAATTTTCTGCCAGAAAGAACAATCTTCGACAAGAAAAATTATTTTGTAGAAAAAAGTCCAAATTTCAAAAAATCCGTTATACTTTTTACCGAAAATATGAATGTCAAAAAATAAATTGCCATTTTTGCAGAATACAATTTTTAATTGTATAGGAGTTATTTCATTCTAATTGAAAAAACTATTATTATATGTTCGGTTCAGGATTCCTCTTTATGGGTTGGATATTTTATTATTTGGTTGAAGATTTTACTTTCTAAAAAACCGATTGCTTTGATTAAAGATCCATCTCGTAAGTAGGAAAAAACAACTTATTGGTTAAAAATTGAACTGTTCCGAAGGAAAATTGTCTCTTCGGCTAGAAAATTCTAGAACTAGGTGGAAAAATCAGTTACTTTTGTTGAAAATAAAAAAAAAATTAACTTTTCTGGTTGACTTTATTAGTTTTTCTTTAAAATTATTCAATCAAATTTTTATTTGCAAATGTCACTCTATCTGTGCAATGTTGTTGATAGTTTGTAATAGCATTTATTGATACTTTGTGGACTTATCTTGTCATATCAAATTATATAAATTGACTGCATAATTAATTCATAACAACATTATCAACTATTAGAATACAATTTCAAATTCAAATCTTCTTCCTACATTCCACTTCACAAAAGTAGTTCCCCCAGGTCTCACTTTGGCGCGCATGTCACTCTGTAAGCGGCCATATTGCAGAAATTTTTTTCTATCTCCTAAAAATCAAGCTTTACCCTCCTGGCGTGAAAGAATATATTCTCATCGCGTGTCTCGTGATTTGCACTTTCACAGACAAAACTACATGTGACGGAAATGTTGACCGTAGCCGCTTGGCGGCGCTAGCTGTACTGTTAGGCCAACAGTTCATAAAATGCATGATAGAAGTGTCAAAAATGTTGAGTTTTAATTTTTTGAGTACATAAACGGAATCATTAGATTTTTTTTATGCTTGCAAATGAAATATTAATGATCCGAGACTTCACATTTCTCGAAGTTTGTTTAAATCAACAGCCAATTTTGAACTGAAGCCAGGTCATCACTCGACCGGAAAACTGGAAAATTACAGGGAATTTTATTAAAGAATCGGAAATTCATTTTGATTTGCCTAGACACTTAAAAATTTTAGCTTAAAAATACGAGAAATGACCACTCCATATTTATGAATTAAGAGAGATCCCATCATTTGATTAAAAAGATGTCACGTTTCTTTTGTCCTGATTGAAAAATTTTTCTATATATCTTTCCTTTATGAGAGAAGGTTTTTCTTTTTTCCATTGAAAGAAAAACCTTTTGCGAATTCATTTTTCTATGAGATTTTTTTGGCCAACCTAAGTTTGAACGTAAAATTTAAAAGTTTAGCATTGCAAGTTGACAATTTTTCTTTTTTAGTGAAAGTTATTCCATCTGTTAGAAAAGTTCAACCCTTTAAATTGAAGATTCTTCGTTTTAGTTAAAAACTTTTATATTTGGTGAGAAATTGTTTGTTTAAACTTGAGATATTACTGTTCCATTTGCGAATGAAAGTAATTATTGTTTCAGCTCGAAATTCAACTATTTTGTTGAAGCATTGTATTTTTTTGTAGGAAATGAATGTTTCTCCTTGAAAATTATCTTCTTGTTTCAATATTCACCTTTATGACTGAGAATTAAAGTTCTCCCGTTGAATGTTTATCATTTTTGTTGAAAATTCCTAATTAGATCACATAAATAATTATGATCTCCCAATAATGTTCTATTTATTACTATTTGAATATTGTTCAGAAATAGAGTTTTTGATTCTCCAACCTCATAATATTTATTTATTGTCTAAATCCTATTCTTTATAACATAAATCGGTAGAAGTATTCGTATTATGTTGGTAACAATAAATTTTTCTGGATATCTTCGTTTTTTACAGGTTGATCATAACGGAGCAAAATAAATCATTGCCTAAATTCAAGCAGAGATATAAACTTTCATAATTTAGTTCGATTAGGGTCTAATTTCAATCATCAGTATGTATGTCATAAATATATGCAATTAAATTGAAATCTATAATTTTCATAGTTTACAATATTTACATATGTGGAGGCTACAAATTTAATATTTTTTTAGATTTATTGTATATATTCTGTGAGAAGCGTATTCGTATATGGTCATACAAATAATGGTTTCTTGACTTTCTCATTAGTACCTATTAATTTATTAGATATTCAAAATATTTCAAAATATTGTCCCAAGATAAATATATGCAAAAGACGTGTTTCAATAATTAAAATAAATCAAATTTGAATTTTCCCTATGCTTTAGAATAATTATCGGCCTAAAAGTACACCCGGCGCCACCACGCGGCTCCGGTCAAATCTCACGTCACATTTATTCTACAGACCTTTATAGAAGTGCAACCCGGCTGGTCCGGAACGTCAACTACATTCAATGCTTAATAAATTAATTCATAGGCCTTGATCTGGGACTGCTTGTTCAGATAATGCAAAACGAAGAATGAAGTTTATTTCTTATGATTACAAATAAGGTTAAGTCGCCTCGTTTTTATAGTTATCCAATTTCGTATATCTTTTTGGAATAAACAATTCTCATTTCCAACATTTTTTTAAATCTCCTATCTCTTATCTACAAATATGGAATTTCCAAGTCGAATAAGTTAAACTTTTTGTTCAAAATTAAGAACAAGAGACTTCCAAATTTTTAAAAGTTCGCATTCCGTGTTGTGTTATTGTTTATAATCCAACTCAAGTCAGCTGAAAAAATTCTACAGAGCAACGATTTTGCGAAAGGTGAAGGAAAATCGGATACTTCCGTTTACGTACTTAGAAAAATGACCACTGTTGACACTTTTCCCATGTATTTTACAAACTGTCGTCCTTAAAGTACAGCTAGCGCCGCCAAAATATCCGTATCTCTCGAAAATCTGAAAATTATACGACATAGAGCCTGAAATTTTATCTTCAATTCAAGCCAAAGAAACTTGGAAAATCTTCACCAGTTCCCGAGATACGATTAAAAATGATCAATCGTATCTGAGTTGAGAGTAAGCCCTCCAATATATCTACATTTTTATCAATAATTCTGAATTGAAATAATTGTGAATAATCAGAAAACAATAAATAATTTGATAAATGTACAATAGTTTGAAATAAAAATTATTGTTGAGCAGAATCAAAAGTATAAGACAGCCCCAATCAAGCACCACCTCTGTGCGTGGCCTATTCGGTCCTGCCTCACCGAAGAAGGCGAGCAGTAGACCGGCCGAGAACCGTGATCGTCGACTGAAACTCAACTCAAATACGATTGCACATTTTTAATCGTATCTCAGAAACCGATTAAGTTTTTTCAAGTTTCTTTCGCTTGAATTAAAGATAAAACTTCAGGCTCTATATCGTATAATTTTCAAATTTTCGCAACAATTTTCCTAGGCCATGCTAGAAGTTAAAGTCGAGATACAAAATTTTAGAAAATCTCGAATTTTTTTCAAAACTTATCACGTGCTGTAAACTCTTCAGCAAATGAAAAGAAAATCTGTTTCACATTACTAGACGAAGAATAATATAGGCTTTTCAACTGTTCTCTAAAAAATGCCATATCTTTTTTTTTCGCTGAGTTATCGTGGTTCAAACCAGCAGTGGTTTTTGATAGTGCTTGCGTCAATCGATCTCATAATTTCCGACGGTAGTGTACGTGTCTTATCAAGAAATGGTTTAACTTAAATTTGTAGAGCTTCCCAAAGTGAACAATTTTGTGGTCACTCAGGCAATTATTTTCCAGAATTATGCTCAAGATTTTCTAGTGATATCACTTAACTGATAATCCATCGATTCAGTAGCTCAAAATCCATAATAAAAACATATTTTACCCACGTATTCTCAAAGCAGGCAGATTGTAGTCAGAACTAAGAGTGTCGGAAATGTTGACCGAAGCCGAGTGGCGGCGCTGGCTGTACTTTTAGGCCGACAGTTTGTAAAATACATGGGGAAAGTGTCAACAGTGTTAATTTTTAATTTTTCTAAGTACGTAAACGGAATTGGCCGATTTTCCTTTACCTTTTGCAAAATCGTTGCTCTGTGGACTTTTTTTAGCTGACTTAAGTTGGATAATAAACAATAACAAAACATGGAACGCGAACTTTTAAAAATTTGGAAGTCACTTGTTCTTAATTCTAAACAAAAAGATTAACTTATTTGACTTGGGAATTCCATTGTTGTAGTTGAAAATTCAATTTTTTTGGTTCGAAATTCATCTCTCCGAGTAAAAATTAATGTATCTGTTCAAAAATTTAACTATTTTAGTTAAAGCTCCCTCGATTTAGTTAGAAACTTGGAGCAGAAGAAGAGAGCAAAACTTGCTACAACTTGAATTCTTAAAATTCGCCAATGTTTATATAATTATTTGAATTAAATATATAATTATGTATCTACCTTATAGAAATACATGAATAATAAGGTCCCTAATAATATTTCATTTATAACTACCTAAATATTGTTTACAAATACACTTTTTAATTTTCGAATTTTATAATATTTATTTATTTTATGAATCCTATTATTTATAATAGAAAACGGTACTAGTATTCGACATATTTTTATAACATAATTAATTTGTATAGGTGTCTTCATTTTTTACAGGTTTAACATATTGAAGCAAAATAAATCTTTGTCCAAATTTGAAGAGAAATAAAGAATTTCATAAAATGGTTGAATTCATTCCTAATTTTATCAATCATTAAAACTGTCTAAACTAAAGAGAAATTCAATTGAAATCTACTATTTTCATAGTTTACGATATTTACATATGTCGATGCTATGCCACCCGCCTGACTCAAAGATACGATTTTTTGAGGTTATGTACCATTTACGCTTCCAGAATTTTTTGAACAGAAATAATTAGACACCTGGAATTGAATCATTAGCATATATTAGCAAAAGAATTTTATCGTCTGAATGAACTTGGATTCAGCAGCCCCTTTTTATGTGCCACGTGTTTCAAAATGAAATAATCACGTATTTTTACGAATGTTCCAAGGCAACCGTTTACTGTAGTATAAATGTGTTGCAAGAAGAGGAAATAATTCTCTGGCTTAGTTTTACCATTCCCCCGCACCAGTCACTTACGAAACGTATTCGTATCTCGATTTACAAAAGTAAAGTGACGTGCCTGTCTGTCGAACGTGTGTCTAGTTCCTTTCGCGTCTTTTATTCAGTTTTACCTGACACATTTTCTTCTATCAATAGCAGGCTGTGCAAGAAACCTTTCCATGGAAAATGCACTATTTTTTTATCTTTTCATAGCAAAAGCGAAATCAATGACATCGACTGAAACGCTGTTTCAACATTGACTGAATAACATACTTGTTCATGGCAACATGTCACTCATAAAATGTTTTTTTATATATTCCGTTAAATTTCAGTTGATACTACACTGTTATAGCCCAGTCAATAGAGATCGAAAAATGCCTGTAAATAGAAAAAATTTCGGGGTCCGATTTTTTGACGCAGAAAGTTTTCTTCTAGGGTCAAAATGAAGGTTTTACAGTCTTGCCCTTAAATTTGCGTACGCTAAATTCGCCATCTTGAATTTTCTTTTTTTTTTCGTTTATCTCGCTTTATTTCCATTTTACAACAAAAATCGTGAAGAACAAAGTTGTGAAGAATTGTATCCCCCACATTTTTCATCCAAACCATTTTTCCGAGTTATTAATATTTATTGCTGATATCGAGCACAAACTGCGCGAAATTGTGACATGGGCGCATTTTCCTCAATTTTTCGATCATTTGCATAAAATATAGGTGCCATATTTGAATGGCGAAGGTGTATAACATAAAATTTCCAATAACTTCTGTATCAGAATGTTTTTTATATGGACCATACATGAAAGTTGGGAACACGCTCGATATTGCGCAAGGTGGAGAAAGCGACTCAACTCGGGTATTGGGAATTTAAAGTTGCAATGCGAGACCTGATGGCCATCTAGCGAACTTACAAACATGGCTGCCTATGGGATACACGTAGCATTGTTTACATGCGTGTTGCACTCAAATAACGCGATAATAATTAATTTTATGTCAGATTAATCAGTTGGAAGTACATAAGAAGTTTATTAAGGTAATATAAAATCTTAAAAATGGGATTCTCCTTGAACCATAGAAAGGGAAATGAAACTCGCAAAGGCAATGTGTTCTGTGTTGTCAATTGTAACTCCACAAAAAATATCAACATTAATTTGAGTTTCCATAAAGTACTAAGATTTGGCAGTGGTACTGTCACAGTGAAAAATCTTGTTGAAGAAAGCATTGTTGTTGATGAACGTTCCGAATGGTTGAAATGAAATAAATAAAATATGTTAATCCTATCTTCCCCTTTAAAAGTCGTTCGACCCACGATTAAGGAAACCAAGCTTGATTGCTCTTTCATCTTCGATCATGTTTCTAGAGGACGGCGTAGCAACATCATACCCACACAATGTTTATAGAGAGAGCAGCAACATTTGTATCACATTTAAATTATACTCTACTTGAATACACGTGTTAAGACTAATGCTAATCATATGCATGCCGAATCCCAAAGGCAGCCATGTTTGTTTTGATAAAGCAGCGCCTCTTTGCCCGCGGTGGATATTTCCTTTGCTTATGTCGCGCGTTTCCGAGAACGCTCTTCCTGTTCCGAGACTCGTAATACAACGTCATGCGGCCAGATTCTCATCTTGCTATTATTGAGCGCGTTCTCGACAGTCATGTATGGTCCGTATGGAAAAACTTTTGATACAAAAGTCATTGGAACTTTCATAATCTACAACTTAGCCTTTTAAATATTACACTTATTTTTTACGCAAAGGGCCGAGAAATTGAGAAAACTGCGCCCATGTCACAATTTCGCGCAGTTTTTGCTCGATATCAGCAATAAACATTAATAACTCGGAAAAATGGTTTGGATGAAAAATGTGGAGGATACAATTCTTCACAACTTTGTTCTTCACGATTTTTGTTGTGAAATGAAAATAGAGCGAGATAAACAAGAAAAAAGAAAATTCAAGATGGCGGATTTAGCGTACGCAAATTTAAGGGCAAGACTGTAAAACCTTCATTTTGACCTTCATTTTTTTGACTTTCTACGTCAAAAAATTGGACCTCGAAGCTTTTCCTCTTTAAATGTCTCTATAGACTGGGCTAGTTAAGAATGTTTGTAGTTTTACCAAACTTTTACTGAGCTTTTGTTTAGTAATGGTATATTGTGTCATCAAACGGAAACACATGTTTTCCGTCTGATGACATACGATATTTTATTTATAGTCCTAGCCCAGTCAGTAGAGGCATTTAAATAGAAAAAATTTTGGGGTCAAATTTTTTGATGTAGAAAGTTTTCTTTCAGCGTCAAAATGAAGGTTTCACAGTATTGCTCTTTAATTTCTGTACACTGGATCCGCCATCTTGATTTTTTGATTTTTTCGGTTATCTCGCGTAATTCATATTTTACAACAAGAATGGTAAGAAACAAACATGTAAAGAATTATATTCCACATATTTTTCATTCAGACAATTTTTCCGAATTATTATTATTTATCGCCGATATCGAGCAAAAACTGCGCGCAATTGTGACATGGGCGCATTTTTTTCGATTTTTCCGCCATTCGCATAAAAAATAAGTGCCATATTTAAATGGCGAAGTTGTAGAACATGAAATGTACTATAACTTTTGTATCGGAAAGTTTTTTATATGGACCATACATGATAGTCGGGAACGCGGTCAATATAGCGCAAGGTGTCAATATAGCGCAAGGTGTCAATATAGCGCAATCTCTATTGACTAGGTTACTGGCGGTTTCGCGCTTTTTCGTACGGCAAATATAACCCTTACTTTAAAAAAAAATTACGATCGACTCCCTATATCTGATATAACAGAGTGAAAATGGAGAGGGAATCTCATCATTTGACATGCGCGATTTCTCGTTTTCATCATATTTCGGTCCGGCGTCTCACTAAAAATCCTCCACAGAATCGTGCAGTTTCCGCTTCGAGTTACCGACGGAAATGCGCAAAAATCGTCCAATTTTGAATAAACTAACCTTCCTGGAATCTTTTTTTTAATTAAAATGCATGTGCAGTAAACTCTGTAATAATAAATTCCAAAATGAGCAAAGAGTTTTGACTAAATCCATTATCAGTCACACAATAATCGAAGCAAATTGGAGAAGTACGAAACTAACCTAGAAATTTTTGTCCGCACCTGAAATTTTCAGATACAACTTTTTTTTTCAGGAATTGTTTCACCCAAATGTTATACTTTAATGCTAATTAATGTATGTTTCTAAACTTTCTTTATCCAAACCATTTATTTCAGAGAAGTTGCAAAGGTTTAGGAACATCACAAGAAACTATAGTTTTCTTATGATAGAGAGGGTTAAATCTGTATAGTAAATTTACCATATTTATATGAATATTGCTACCATTACATTAATAGTAAAATCGCTTTAGAAATTTCTAGCAGTGCAGGTCAATATTTCCAACCAAATGTTCCTCCCCCCACCCCTTCAGCGTGATTTAAATTTTTATAATTTTTCATAAGAATAATTATAAAAAGAACTGTGTCCTTATAGGGAAGAAAAGACATTCAAAGGCAAACGTAACGATGTTTTGATGAAAACACGGTTTTCCGACAGAAACATAATGTTTTCATGTAAAAATATATATTTTCATGAAAACAATGTTTTCGTGAATACGCGATGTTTTGATAGAATCACGATAATTTGATAATAACACAAACTTCGATAAAAACACAACGTTTCAATGAAAATACAATAGTTAAAGACATAATATATTATATGGGAACAGGATGTTCTGATGAAAATATGTTCTTTCGGAGGAAACACAATGTTTTTATGAAAACATAATGATTCTATTCAAACACATTATTTCTCTAAGAACACAATGTTTCATGGAAGAACGATATTTTGATAAAATCATAATGTTTTTCTAGTAAAACGCACTGTTTCTATTAGAATACAATATTTTTATGAAAAAAATATGTTTTTATGGGAAAACATAATTTGGATGGAAAACTATGTTTTTGTGGGAACGAAATGTTTCTATAAATGAAAACAATATTTTGATTCCAATAGAATGTTTCCATAGAGACAAAATATTTTTATGAAAACACAATGTTTTCACGAAGACCAAATATTGTTGAAGAAACAGAACGTTTTTTTAGAAACAAAATGATTCTATTCAAACACATGATTTCTCTAGGAAAATATAAATATTTTTGTGGAAACACAAAGTTTTTATGAGGACAAAATATTTTTATGGAAATTATTTTATGGAAATGAAACGATTTAATGGAATTTTCTTTGCTCGAAGGAAACACAATGTTTTCATAAAAGTAAGATGATTCTATTTAAACCCAGAATTTCTATAAGTACACAATGTTTCCATGAAAAAACGATATTTTGATAAAAACACAACGTTTTTATGAAAATACAATGTTTTTATAGAGACAAAATAGTTTGATGAAAACACAATGTCTCTGTAGGAAAACGCACTGTTACTCTTAAAATAAAATATTTTTCAAGGAAAACCCAAATTTTTATGGAAACACAATGTTTTTACGAGGACAAAATATTTTTGTATAAAAACAAAATGATTCTATTTAAACACATCATTTCTATAAGAACACAATATTTCCATGGGAAAACGATATTTTGATGAAATACAATGTTTTCATGAAAATACAAGGCTTTTATAGAGACAAATTATTTTTATGGAAACACAATGCTTTTGCGGGAACACATATTTTTGTATGATGTACACAATGTTTTTATAGAAACAAAATTATTCTATTCAAACACATGATTCCTATAAAAATACACTGTTCCTATTCAAATACAATATTTTAATGCAGACAAGATTCTTTCATGGAAAAGCAACATTTTTAGAGAAAAACGATGTTTTCATGAATACAAAATGTTTTTTAATAAAAACGAAATGTTTTCATGAAAATACAATGTTTTTGTGAGGACAAAATATTTTTATGGAAACAGAATGTTTGATGAAAATGTGATGTTTCGAAGGGAACCCAATGTTTTTATAAAAACAAAATGATTCTATTCAAACACATGATATGTCTAAGAACACAATGTTTCCATGGAAAACGCACAGTTCCTATTCAAAAACAATATTTTTATGATTGATTGATTGATTCAATGTGTCCCCTGAGGGTTTACATTTTCCTCGAACCTCTCTATCATTCCTTTACACACCCTACCACTACCTTAGTAGTAAGTCTGGGGGACCTACAGCTTAAGGTGGGTTCCGAACCACTAGGAACCCCAGCCTCAAGTACTTAGAGTAACCTTTTTCTCAAGAGGTACACGCACCACGAATTTTCGGAAATGAACACTCCCTTGCTAGGCAAGTGTTCACCGCGTGGGCCACCGAAGCTCTTCCAGAGTGCAAGGTGGGAATCGAACCCACAACCAGCCGGCGTGGGTCCAAAGCGCATGCCCTAGCTCCAACGACCAACTGGCCACTCTACAATATTTTTATAAAGACAATTTGTTTTATGGAAAAACAATATTTTTATGGAAAAACTATGTTTTTGAGAAAACGAAATGTTTCTAAAAAAACACAATGTTTTTTATGACAGTACAATGTTCTCATAGAGGCAAAATATTTTCATGGAAACATAATGTTTTTACAAGGACCGAATATTGTTGAAGGAACAATATTTTTTTACAGAAACAAAATGATTCTATTCAAACACATGATTTCTTCAAGAAAATATAAATATTTTTGTGGAAACACAAAGTTTTTATGAGGACAAAATATTTTTGTGGGAATTATTTTATGGAAACAGAATATTTTGATCAAATCGTGTTGTTTCGAAGGAAACACAATCTTTTTATAAAAACAAAATGATTCTATTTAAACCCAGTTTCTCTTTAAGAACACAATGTTTCCATGAAAAACCTTATTTCTATAAAAATACAATGTGTTTTCAAAAAAACGCGAAGACATATTTTTATGGAAAAACCATGTTTTCGTGAAAACGAAATGTTTTCATGAAAAGACAATATTTTGGTTACAATAAAATGTTTTTATAGAGACTAAATATTTTTATGGAAACAAAATATTTTTACGAGGACAAAATATTTTTGTATAGGAACAAAAATGATTCTATTCAAACATATCGTTTCTATAAGAACACAACGTTTCTATGGAAGAAAGTTTGTTTTTTTTTACGAAATGTTTTCCTAGAAAAACGCACTGTTTCTGTTCAAATTCAATATTTTTTATGAAAACCCCATATTTTTGTAAACGAAAAAATTTTTTCATAAAAGCACAATGTTTTTATGAAAATAAAATGTTTTCGTAGATACAGAATATTTTTATGGAAACACAATATTTTCATGAGGTCAAAATATTTGAATGGAAACAGAATGTATTGATGAAAATATGATCTTTCGAAGGAAACACAATGTTTTTATAGAGACACGTTATTTTGATGGAAACACCTCGTTTTGATTGGAATACCATCTTCTGATGAATACACGATAATTCGATGATAACACGATGGTTTAATAAAAATACTTCCATCTGATTGAAATAAGAACGTGTTAGAAAAATATAAAATTTAGAATGAATGGCTGGAATAATTTATGCAATAGCATTGCTCTCTATAAAGTAAATTTCCCAACTTTGATTTTTTATGAAGCAATTTCCCTAATTGTTCATATTTTGACAGTTTATCATGACTTCAAATATTTTTTTGTGGTTAACTCGTACTAGTTTCCCCCACCCACCTTAAAAGCCTTCATGCAATTTGTCGTAGTTCTGAATCACAAAGTTCTATCTTCAAATTCAATAATTTATGACACCAAAGTTTTGGCATTCCTGCAGTTGAATCCCGTATCAGAGATCTAATTGTTCTTATCGGGATAAGTTAGGACTGATGAAACCTGATTGACCAATCAATTCTTTTCCAAAAAAACCTAGGAGGACGGGAAGCCAAATCGTATTGCCATATCATATCCATTGACCCTATTCATGTTGTCAGGGTGTTTCAAGATTTCTATTGCTTCTGCATGCCTTCTTAGAGAGATATTATCTGTTTTCGCGATGACGGTTATCTTATCAAATGGAACACAGTAAAAACAAAGTGTGAATGGGACACGCGTTTCTGGGTACTAGCTATCTGCAACGAAAGTACCCTACACGGAGAAAAAAGTTGGAGTTTTAAAAGCCCGAGTTGTTGGCGCTCGCAGCGCCACAAATTCGGGAGTTTATAACTCCCGGCCTGGCGGCGTACGATCTCAATCCGGGAGCTCTGCTCCCGATGCTGCAGGAGCTAATCCCTCCCTGCTTATTGTTCGTACATAGCTCCTAAAAACAGTGCTCAGCAGAGCCGAGGTGCTCCCATCCTCAAGAGAGTGGGACGTTCTCGCTATCAGTAGTATGGAGCTCCTATTTTTTCATCCGTGTAGGTGGTGTTCATGCTACACAGTTGGGGTTCTGAGTCCCCAACAATTGGGGTACAGAATTTTTCACAGCTTTGTCGATCATACGGCATAGTCTGTATAGACATTGCAAGTTGCGTTATTTGCATCTTGTGATATTAGACCACAACTCTGTGCATGCAGGTAGCCTGCATGTATATGTAAGGTCCACTCATTTGTATTATATCAAAGATATTACGTCCTAGATAGGACCTGGGGTTAGTTTGACCACATACCGGTAGTTAGCGCGGCGGGCAAGTTAGTGGTCCAAAAAATATATATAGCTTTTAGTTTGACCACATACGTGTAGAGGCGCAATATGTACTGATTAGTCCCACCACACACTTGTAGAGGCGCGTCAGACAAGGTTATTCGCTGTCCCGCCAAGTCGTAGTGCGTTTGAAATACAAAATTTTAATTATGAAATTTTACATAATAAGTTTATTTATAAGTTATTTAATCATGTAAAAAATGTCTTGAATGAATCTTAGAATGACCTGAAAAATAAAATTGCGTGATGTTTTCATCAAAAATACAGATTTACGCAAAGTGGGCGGAAGATTTTAAATTGTGAAAAATTAAAAGTGGAAAATGTTAGAAAATTGATACAAGAAAACTGTCATCAAATTTTGATATAAAATTTAGTCCTGAGGTATCACAAGGAGGCCATTAATATATAATTCTCGTAAATTAATTTTTTCCCCTGTTCTAAAGTTCTGGTTATTTATTTATGTAAATTTTTAGTAATAAATGCTAATAAACATTAGGAATTGTTGTTCAAATCAGCAGAAATCACATTTTCTATTCATAATTTCTTTGAAGACCCTGAAAAAATGTTTCCTCAGTGTGTATCTAAGGAAATAAAATACCAAATTTGTTTTGAATTTGAATGGAAAGTATAACTTAATCTTGGAAAGTATCAATTCTCCTTATTATGAACAAATTCTTACTTGACGATTTTCTTTTTTGAATTTCAATTTTTCAATTCAACTATTCTATTTGAGAGTTCAGCATTTAAGTTAAGAATTCGTCTTTCTGATTTTAACTTCAAGGGGTGAAGTTAATAGTTTACAATTGTATTTGAGATTCAATTTTTTTTTTAAATGTAGAAGTTTGTTTATGAATTAGTTTTTGTTTTGTTGAAAGTTAGTTTTTTGGTTATTGTATGTAATTCTCGAACTGGAGATTGAACTTATTCCGATCTGAAAATCCCATAATTGCAATAAAAATTTCATTTGTTTAGTTTAACATCAATCTTCTCAGTTTAAAATTCGTTTATTCAAATTTTGACAATAAATAACTGCTTCGAGTTTGTGGTCTAGAAGTCCGCGTTCGATTCTTACTGCTTTTTTTTCAATTTTAATTTTTGTTACTGGGATTTTATATTGAATTTATCCGAATTTTACGAAGGTATCATCCTTCTC
>WSXT02193789.1:0-19444 GCA_011762715.2 Neuroterus valhalla
AATATTTTTAGTACTTGAAAGAGATTTCTTCTCTGTCTTGTAGAAAAATCATCTCCCTTGTGGCAAATCCATGTATTTTAGGATACATCGTCGAGGAAATTAATCTCCTCCTTTAAAAAATTCATTGTTTTCCTTAGTTGACGTCAGTTCAGATTATTTTGATGACAAGCGGAGAGTCCCTCTAGGGTCTCCCTGGAACTGAGAATTTTCGCTTTTGGTCGACAAGGAACTATCTAATAAAGCCCAAAATGTCAGCTGCTGCTTTTATTGCTATTTCCTCAGGTTTCATGCCGTAGGACGTGCAAGGATGTCTCGTCATTCCTGCCGCGTTTCCCGCACTCCGACGTGAGATTTAGTTCCATTTTTTACTAATGATAGTTCAAGTGTCAGTGCCCTATAAGCATCTGCACCACCATCTTCAGATTCTTCTTGGGTAAACTTAGGAGTCGCGTGGATCTGTCCGTCTCGTACAATCGGCCCAGGATAGTTTTCGATTGTGAGACCCCTAAATATGTTCTCAGTCGTCCCAGTGCTTTGTCCTTGTTCAGTTTTTGATAACTATTGGATGCAACCAAATGCGACTCCTAGTTCCGTTCCTGAACCTATGCATTCACTAGCTGCACTGCTCTTCATCATCTGGTCTGCCATTTTATTCCGTTTGATTCCAGTGTGATTTGTTTCCACATAAAAGTGACGTTATCCTTTTCTTCTAGTTGATCCTATGCCTTCTTGTATTCTCGAAACAGTTCTGATGTTATGTCTGGTTTTCTAACTGCAGTAAATGTCGCCTAGCTATCTTAGCACATTGCGATCTGCCTGTCAGCTGCATCGTTCAAGCAGAACTCCTACCTCTCGTCTCCCTGCACTGTCGTGAAATCAGTGGCACACCCCTCTCCTATTCCAGAGCCGTATGTTTACCAGATTCACCCCTGGAGGAAAAGGTTGCTATTTTCCTCTCACGTATCCCTGGTTGGGATACAAACTCGGGAGGCCCTTGTAATACTAAAGCGTCTTGCTTTATTGTGTTCCCTCCAATTTAGAATCAGCATCTTACTGATGCTCCTAAGGAGCCGTGTGTATAAGGTCCTCCCATTCAATCTCCTGATCTCTCTAGCCGGCTCATTTGCTGATCCACTCTGGCAGGTATCGTAGAAAGTGAGGGTTCTTTGCAGAGCCTGTGTCCTATCGCCGCCGTGGGCGTTGTCTTCATTGCTCCTGTTACTTCTTTAACCGATATCGTTTTACATCGTCGAAGTGTATCCTGCATCGCTTGTGGCGACTAGACCACGGCCGGATATGAGAGTCTTGGTTTTGAGACATCGGAATAGAGCTAAGCTCTGATCTTGGGCCTAGATCCTATGTCAAATCAAAGGCCCTTTCACACATCCGAAATCCTGCATTTAATCTCTAGAGGCTTTGCCCAATTCAGCTCACTATCTAGGATTACTTACAAATACCTGAATAAATCCGAGATCAGCTTCGCGCCGCGGAACGCAGGAGCATCGACCTGCAGTACTTCATTCTCTCTAATGAAAATGACCAAACAAGTCTTTTCTAGACTCATTGAGAGCCCCAAACTATCACGCTATAACTCTACGATGCGTGATGCTAATCTTGTCAGGCCTATCAAGGTAGCTAGATGACTTCTGACAGCCAGGACGAAAAAGTCGCCGTAGGAAGCCGTGGAAGCCTACCCTCCCTATTGAAGCTGCTGCTCCGGTTTTGCCACAATAGCATGGAGCGCAGTTTCCACAAAGCAGTCTGTTCTGAAAGCATGCTTCCTTTTATGTTACAGAGATAATAAGAGCACTGCTTAGGAATGAAGACCACTCTCACATGCTTCCATGAAGATGACCCGCGTTTAAGGGCGATACTTGTCCTTAAACGTTTTTAATATAATCCTTCCTTCCTCTACCGCATCATTCATAATTCACAGTCTGTTGTGATTGGAGAACAAGTTTTACTGACTGTGTATATCATTATGTTGAATATTGATCCACACATCAACTCATTCGTCTCAATCTTGTTTCACATCATATATATCAACAACTAGGAATGATATCCTTAAATTTATCTCAATGTTTCAAGAATTGTTTATTGCTCAATCATTCGTGATTGTCATTACCATCAGAAAGATAACACAAGAGGCAAGAACGTGCCCTCTCGAGCAATTAAAACTTGACAGTATTTTGAAAA
Organism: Neuroterus valhalla; assembly: GCA_011762715.2. Taxonomy (NCBI): domain Eukaryota; kingdom Metazoa; phylum Arthropoda; class Insecta; order Hymenoptera; family Cynipidae; genus Neuroterus; species Neuroterus valhalla. The sequence goes on from WSXT02193789.1 coordinate 2,197, forward strand.
CTTATTAAAAGGCGCTCAAGCTCGAAAATTCGAAATATTCGATATTTCAACCAAAAGATTTTCGAATTTGAAATCTGAAACAGTTTATTCCAAGCGAAATGTAACTTTCAAAGAATTTTGTGGACTTTTTCACAGGAAAATTAGGTTTTCGGAGAAAACGTTCATTTCTGATCTTAGAAACTGATTATTGTTTAGAACAGTTTAATCAGCTCAGGCTTTAAAGCCCATTGTGCCTCAATCCCTATACCAGTGGACGGCCTTCCTACATGGGCTTGGGCTGGTTGATGTGTTTGTTAATTACCCGGAATAGGGTGTTGACTACCAAGCGATAGTCCTTTTAACATAAAGCCACTTCGCGAGGAAATCCTCAATTCTTTTCCGAGGCTACTCAGAGTCGACTAGTCAACCCACAAACACATTGACCTTCTAAGTCTTGCGATGATGCTTTGCGGAACAAGAATCGAGTACTTTGATCATGGGCAACCAAGGACCACAAGACTGATTCGCATTACAACGGGTATCTTTCAAGGTGACTCCTTCAGTGCATTATGGTTCGTTTTAGCGATGAATGATGATGATGATTGTCATATACTGACTCATCTTCTGTACATGGATGACCTTAAGCTGTGCGCTCGTTCGAACCAAAAACTTCAGCAGGTGATCAATGACGCTAGACATGTTTTGGATGACATCCACATGGAATTTACACTAGATAAATGTATGAAAGTTCATTTCAATCGAGGAGAATCGGGAACCAAAGAACTGGAGAACGAAAATAATGATCGCAATTGTTGAGGGTAAGTCATGGAAATATTTGGATATGCTTGAGTTTAAGGGTATACGGCACACGATAGTTGAGAAGAGCCTTATGACTTCTTTCACTGCAAGACTCAATTTGGTTCTTAAGTGTTTTCTCAACTCCTTCAACGAAAGCTGAGCTATCAACACCTATGCTATCATTGTTCCAACGTATTCTTTTGGACTAGTAAAATGGTAAAACACCGACCTTGATAAGCTAAACAGAACTATTTGCGTCGAAATGGCTAAGACAAGATGCATCACAGTAATTCGGCAATTGAAAGGATATTTTTGCCATGACCTAAAGGGGGTAAGGATGTTGTAGATTCCAAGCAGCTTTGTGTAGCGTAAGTTGCACAGTTGCGAGACTATTTTATCAGCAAACGAGATGTCTCTCTCTACAATACCATCTGAAAGCAGATCTGTATCACACGCCGTTGAATTTGCACTCAGCTGGAGCCTTGACTATCAAGACTATCAATATAAAGAAGATGAAGAGGCATCTAATGTTTGGCTTAAAATTGCGTCCTATTTCCGGAAATGCAAAGATTCATGGTAGCGATCCAAGACAGGGTTTTTGGCACCAGAAATCATCGCAAGCATGTCTTACATCAAGACGTGGTTGTCACGTATCGATTGTGTGGAAACACGAACGAATCCATAGAGCACATTATTGATGGCTGTCGCGTATTGTCTCAGAGAGAGTACACGCATGACATTTGGGATGTTACCATCCAGACGGATCATTATTTCCGAGCCAATCGACCAGACATCGGTGGAAGATGTGATATGTGCAGTAAACGGAATGACCCAACTGCTGTTTCAAACAAGCATTCGAGTTCGAAAGGAAGAAAATTCGCGTAAAATATTGAAGATAGAGAAATCAAATGTTGTTAAGAGATGTGGTTAAGAGAAGCACAGCTTACTCGACCATCACCATTGCACCAAGACCATATGCAAACAAAACAACATTTAGGAGTCGGGGGACACCTGTAGATGGGAAAAAAAGAAAATGCTGGAAACGGGGTAAACAAGGCCACATTGCGACTCAATTTTATATTAACAGACAATGTTTCCAAACAGGACAACTTACCAAGAGATCACTTAAACTGCAAGTTAGAATAACTAGAGAAGAAGAAAAAGAAGAAGGATATTGTCTAGAAAATCAGAGAATGACATGCGAAGAAATTCAGGAACAAACAAACTCCGAGGATTTAGCAGAATGTCAGTCGTTTGTTCACGATCGCAATCAATCCGAAAAGACAGAAGAACGGAAGTTAATAGAAACTATAGTCAGATTCTAGCGCGTAGATTAGATCTAATGCAGAAAGAACATGTACCGATACGACTCAAACATTCCTTTCATGTAGTTGAAAATGACTTTTAGTAATTAAAGACGTAATTATGGGTCTACCATTTTTCAGAAAGTTCAAAAAATATTGAATTACTTAAAATTATTTAATTTTGGAAAACAAAACTACGTTTGAATGACGGTGAAGAGTGCATTCCAAAACATTTAAATTTATAGAGTAAGGAATAATGAAGTTTTATTACCGATTTCTAAATATCGTAAAGAACCAACTCGAGCATGAAGCATAATAAATTATGAACGAGTAATGTCAATCGAAACTCATGATAAAATTAGGCTAATCATATTGTAACTTTCGAAACAAGGGAGATAATAAATTTGAGATTGTACAAACACCCAAAAGCTCATAAACAATTTATTTAAGGAGAACACAAAGAGAAATAAGCTAATTGTAAGCGAATAATAAGAAAATAATTTCATCTTCCAACACACCATTATGGGAAGTTTCCAAGAAGGAGATGAATTGAAAATGGTAATTGATCTTAGGCAAAAGAATAATGATACAAATCCGAATTCGTACCCTTACCAGTTAAGAGTGATTCAGTTCTGAGCAAGTACGTCAAGTATGACTCGAAAGAAGTTAAATTAAATTCCGTTGTGTCTAAATAGTTGAATTTTCAGAAAAAAATGGATTCTTAACAAACTACTTGAATCCCAAACTGAAGACAAATAAGTCCTCATCAGGATTTTGTATTTTTGACCTATGACAATTAACTAAGTTTTGAATGAAATACAAGAAATTTGTCGAAAAATAATTAGACAAATATATCAGAGGGGTCAAATGTCAACCAAAAATACACAAATAAGGTTTCAGTAGGGGAAAGTTTGAATAGAAAGAAAATAGGAACCAAATTATAGAATTTTGCATAAAAAATCTGGATCTCGATCGAAATCATGAGAGTAGACTTCTGACTGTGAAGCCTACAATAAATGCATTGAATTTTTCATGATTTGGAGGCTAAATGAGTAGATGAATAGTGAGAAATAGAAGAGTTGAATAGTTTAAATAGTGGAATAAAACGTCCATTCTTGCAACTTTCAAGCAGTTATTAGAGGAACATCTCCTCATGTAGAACTATGCATATTAGGATTCTACGTTTTTTCATTGAATGTAATAAATACCATGATTTATCTCTATATTTTTATAAAAAATAGATGAGACTTCAAGTGGACTCGAGGAGTAAATCTTGAGTATTTTTAATAAGGATACGAATAATTATATTTTCATGTAAAGTTTAAGAAGAATCTGATGAAATTTTGTTATTTTCGTGACGTGACCTTATTAAGGAGACGTGGCGTAACAAATGCCTAGGGTGGGGATAGCGGAAAGACCTTCCTTGAAAAACGTCGCGTCATTTATAGGCCGTCGTATGAAAATTGAGACGCACGTATCCTCACAATTTAAACAAAGTTTACAGCAAAATAGATTTAATAGTTTAAACATTGCATTCGCCGAAGCTCCAAATCTCCAAAACTCCAAATCGCGATGATTTCATCATTCTCCCCCCTCGCTCCAACTGAATAAACAATAAACTAGGTTATCACTTAGTATAAAAAAGCAACTTTGGAGACTTAGATTAAATATTTGTTGCTGACCTTTTCGCAGAAAGTAGGAATCAACGAATTTCTTGATCATGGAGTGTGGGATCTTCTTCATTTTGGCTTCATGTGCCTTCCAAGTGAGTGACTAAATAATAATGAAAAATAAGATGAATATACCTTTATACCAAAAGAGAAAAGAAAGGACTTTCTTTTAATCTTACAACCTTTCAATTTCATAGTTCCCTTAAATTTTAACTTCATATATTTATCTATATCCTTTAAGCTGCACGAACTCTTTGCTTTTCCTTATCCAAGTTCTTCCAGAATCCTCATTATTTCCACTCCCTGATTACTTTCATCTAATACTCTCTTCCCACAATCACTGACACTCCTGTCTCGCTCTCCCCCTTGAATACACACCTCTAACACATCTTCCCACGACACCACTCCATAACCACACATTCTACAAATTTTCTCCCGTTCTTCTATCGAGTATCGACATGCTTTCATTCCCTTTGACATTCTAAACCGTGATACTCTATTCCACTTTCTCTCCTTTTTCAACTTCGTCAGGTCTTTCTGGTTCTCCGACCTATTTGATCATCTGATACTACGTGTTTTACTGTTTTTCCATAAATTTCCTACATCTTTACTTCGCATGTCTTACGATCATCTCCAATTGGATTTCCTGCTACCCGACGTTCCTTCCATGAAAAATACGTTTTTGCACCATTTGCTGTCTCTCGCCTTCCGTATTGCTTTTATTCTCTCTGGGCCTTATGTCCTTGCACGCTTGCGCGATTTTTCTTCTGACTCCCTTATTGAGGTAATCGTCAGATATTTCATGCTGTCTTTACTAACCGAACTATAATTTTCTCTTCCTCCAGTTCGTCTCCGAGGATATATCGTGAACAACTATAACGCACACTCATTATTCTTCCCAGAGATCTTTCATGAAGATATCCTATTCTCTTTTACTCCTTTCACTACCACATTTCTACTCAGTACCTGGCTTCTACCCATACTAGTATTCTATCCTTTTTTCTAACTAGCGGATCGTTGCCTCTTCCTGTTCTGAACTAATACCCCAAGTAAGAGAATTCCTCCACTTGTTCAACTGTTCTTCCGTTAAACCTCTACTTGTTCTCTGTTTTCTTCCTTTTATTCTTCAAGCACATTATCCTGATTTCACTTACGTGTACCGTAAAATCTCCTCTTTTGTACTCTGCAAATACTCTTAACGTCAAATTTATTCCTCTTTCGTCCTCTAACAACAGTAAAATATCATCTGCATGTGCTAAAGAGTAAAGATTCTTAATTTCTATGATTGAACCTCTTTTCTCTTCCTTCTTAAGATCATCCTCGAAATTTTCTAGCGTTATACTAAACATTAGCGGGCTCGAAAGGAAACCTTGCCTGAATCCTCTTCCTGTCCAGAATTATTTCCCTTTCTCATATCCCATCCTCGTTCAGACCTCACGAATATTTTTTTTCTCTTTCCAATCAGCTCTTTATTTACTTCCCTTTCTTACGTTGCTTGACACATCTCCCTCCTGTTTGCTGAGTCAAATGCTGCTTTAGAGTCTATAAACGAAGTCACAAGTTTTCTTTTTTCGCCCCGAATCCTTATTTACTAGATAATTCAGGATGGATTTGTTATCAGTTATCTCCATTTCTATCCTCAAGCCTGTCTTGTTGTGTTGGATGCTTGCTTCTATTCTATTTGTCTCTCTAACCTGTTTCAGAGCACTTCCGCATACAGCTTTTACCTCACTGATGAGGATTATTCCTCTATAATGTTCTACCTTTCTCTGATCATAAAATAAATGATATACCACCATAACCGTTCGTTTTTGAGTCTCCGAAATATCCATGTACTTTGGCGTTACCTTTGCGTTGCAAATCAACCCAGCTTTTCATGTCTCCGAGCAAAAATATTTTCTAACTAAAATTACATGTACCCCTGACTTCATTATTACTCATAGTAATCTAGAAAATACTCATTTATACTTTTTGACATATCGTTCCGCCCTCCCATTCATATTAAGACCGACTCGTTGGCTACCGTATGATTCATTGTCTGTTCCTGACCAGAATTCGAGACTTTTTTCTTTTTGATAATCTCACATCCCTCCTCCTTTGTTTCGGCTATACATAGGATATCTAGCTCCCCTACATGCATGGTATCCCGTAAGTCCTTTTCCTTCAGATGATTTACACCTCTGGCATTTTACACACTCAGTCTCCATGGATCACCTGAAACTCTTAAGGGGCACGCGGTATATTTAAAAAAGTGTCAGTCCCTCACACAGAGATCAATTAAAATTAGAGTTATTCATCATGTGAAGTATCCGTGAAACTGCTGATTTCAAGCGAAATAATATTCCGTGATTGAAATCATATCCAAACATAGAGCAAGATCCCCATAAGGTTTATTTTTCAAAATGTCAATTAAAATTGATGGGACACAAATTCCTAGTTCATTTTTGGGTAAAGAATATATGTTTCCTCTTCGAGCTTGAACCGTTTATTTAAAAATTTAGTTTCTACCGCTTTGCTAGCCTGGTGTTCCTCGCCTTCGCGTTTCCCCTGCTCCGCCAATTAAGCCTTCCCCCTTCCTCCGAACACTGCTAAAACCCGAGCTAAGTGTCAAGTGGACTGACTCCTTTCCGTCTGCCCCACTTCCAGCGCTCTCGTTGTTACCCTTAGCCTGGGTAATTGTTCTCTCCATCGAACCTCTTTTCCACGAATTCTCTTCCCCACCGGACCTTTTTTCCATCAATTGTTTTTCCCACTAGCCCTCTTCCCACGAATTCTCCTTCTCACTGGACCTTTTTCCACCACATATTTTTTCTACCTGACCTCTTTTTCACCAATTTTTTTCCCCTTGACCTTTATTCCACGAATTCTTTTCTCCACCGGACCTTTTTTCCACCGGGTTTTCCGATTAATTGTTTTTTCCACTGGACCTCTCCCCACGAATTCTAATTTCCACCGGACCTTTTTCCACCAAATGTTTCTTCTACCCGACCTTCTTTCCACCTGACCTTTTTTCCACGAATTCTTTATCCCCCTGGACCTTTTTTCCACGAATTCTTTTTTCTACCGGACCTTTTTCCATCAATTGTTTTTTACACTGGACTTCTTCCCACGAATTCTTCTTTTCACCGGACCTTTTTTCACCAAATAATTTTACCACTGGACCTCTTTCCACGATTTTTTTTTTCACTGGACCTTTCTTCACTCAATGTTTTTTCTACCGGACCTTTTTTCTTTGAATTCTCTTTTACTCTGGAACTTTCTTCAACCAATTGTTTCTTCCATTGGACCTTTTTTCTACGAATTTTTTTTTCCACCTGACCTTTCTCCATCAATTGCTTTTTCTACTGGACCTTTTTCCACGAAGTCCTTTTTCCACCAGACCTTTTTACCACCAATTGCTTTTTCCATCGGACCTTTTTTCGACAAATTTTTGTTTCCACCGGACATTTTTCCCACCAATTGTTTCCTCCACCAGACTTCTTTCCCACGAATTCTCTCTCCCGCTGGACCTTTCTTCCACCGGACCGCTTTTCACGAATCCTTTTTTCCACCGGACCTTTTTCCACCAAATGTTTCTTCCACCGACCTTTTTTCCACGAATTCTTTTTTCCATTGGAACTTTTGTCACCAAATGTTTTTGCTATTGGACCTCTTTCCAAGAATTCTTTTTTCCATCGGACCTTTTTCCATCAATTGTTTTTTCCACTGGATCCCTCTCTACGAATACTCTTTTCCACTGGACCTTTTTCTACTAAATGTTTTTTCTACCGGACCTTCTTTCCTCGAATTCTTTTTCCCACTCGACGTTTCCCACCAAATGTTTTTCCTACCAGACCTTTTTTCCAAGAATTCCCTTTCCCACCAATTGTTTTTTCCATCGGACCTTTTTTCCACCAATTGTTTTCCCCACCAGAACTTTTTTCTACGAATTCTTTTTCCCACTCATCATTATTACCATTCATAATTTTTCCAAAAACTCGCTTCTGCGCGATCTGAGAAAGAAACCTAACCCAGCAGGTATGCTCGCTTTTTGCTAACAAATAGAGTTATTATAAAAATACTTATAAATTATTGGAAATGATGTGAATACTGGTAAATAAACATAGGCAATTATGAAAAATGGTTGATTATGATGAAAAATTGTTGGAAATAACAGTTAAGGAATATTAAAGATGGAAATTTTGCACTACTTGCGGGCAATTGGTCACAATGACAAATTCAACAACTCGAATTTGAAAATAATATTGGGTTCTGTGTATCGCCTTAAATTCTTATTTTAAAAATTGCAAAGAAAGTTGTCAATTAGGACTTCAATAAATCCTGCTGTAATTGAAAAAAGATTCAGTAAAGAAATATCCAGTAGGAAAGAAGGGAAGTGGAAAAATATCCAGTAAAAAAATGTTCAGAGGAAGGAACGGACTGGAAAAAAATGTAGGTAAAAGTATGAGTGGAAAAACGTCTCACTAACTAAACTTAGACTTTCCCATAATAAAAAATGTGCAGAGGTGCAAAATGTGGTGTTATTTTTGTTATAGTTCCTACTTGAAACTACTTCATTAATTGAACATTTTTAACTAGATCTCATAATTATACCATTAGGCCAAATCCCTTTCGGGGTAGGCTTAACTTGTTTACGTTTTATCATTGTAAACGAATTATTATTGGTTAAGTTGCATACTGTGGAGGTCACCACTCTCCTGCAGGAATCTGTTGGAAATATCTGCATAACTGACCAAATAAGAGCTAGTCAAATTTTGTGCAAAATAATGAATATAACGAGGAATATCTTGTTGATAATAAATTATTGATGCTAAATGATTGATAAATTCCCAATAACTCGCTATTCAGGTAAGCGAAAGGTGAAAATTCAATATCGATTACGTGAAATCAGTAAGAAACGTGTCCACCGTTTGAACTCAGCATTGGAGAACATCGAACTCAGCCGAATTCATGTGTTCAACGCGTCAAATTTGACATACGGAGTTTATGCGGTCCTACAGCGTATTGGACGTTAAAATTGTATGAAATCGTACGAATTCGGCAAGCAACGTTTAACAAAGTCAATACGGTACTACTTGAATTCAGATTGAAATGCCCCTCGCACTTTTGTGAACGCTTTATTTCTAGTGAAGTGATTCGTGCTATTTACCAAACGTATTTGTAAATACAATTCATGATAGTAAGAAACTACTTCTTCCTACAGTAATTCTAAAAAATTGCTCTCCTTGAAAATATCAACTTTGTTATCTACAGTTTATTTTATTTTATAATATACCTCTCCTACAATATTGGTAGAAATTTGCCTCTTTTGTGTATAATTTTCGGCGTTTAACGACTTTCCAATTCCTAAAAAATATGAGGTGATGAACTAGTAGTGATAACTGTAAGAATAGTAGGTCTAAATGATTTTTACGAGTTTTGATGAATTGCTTAAATGATTTAATTTGTTACCTTGCATCAATCATCAGCTAGAATAATAAAAAGTAGGCGAGAAGTGAGGAATCATAGATACAAACGTAACTGTCTAGCATGGCTATCAATATCTTAGGAAACATTTGATTTCACCATGGAATTAGTACCTTTTTTCGAATTGATTTCTTTGTTTGAAAGTTTGCTCTTCTGTAGCGAATTCGTCTGTTTATCCGAAAATAAAACTTTTTAGTTCATCATTCGAAAATTTTGTTGATAAGGTATTCTATAAGTTAGAAAATGATAAACGCCTACCATGCGCACCTTTGTGGTCTAGTATATTTTGAGTGTATTAAAAAAAAAAGAATAAAATTTTGAATATATTTTTTGCCCGTATTTACAGGCTGTCTTTGCGGATGATTCGCCTCGGGTAAAAGGAGATATCTATGGTTCAGATGATGAGGAAAAATTTTCTCGGTTGGATGGTAAAATCTTCGTACCAGTTTGGGTCAGTGGACTTAAATCATTTTTCATTCCTCAATTGAGGAATGATTTGATTTGCTGTAATGGTTTTGTTCTTTCTCTTTACTAGGAAGCAGCTGGAGCTTTAGAGATAGAAGGATTAACTTCTTTAGATATAGCAGCCACTTGTATTTTCGGCCAACCGGAACAAGCAAAATATGTAAAGCAGCATCGAACCGCATTCTATCAAGGCAAGCAGTGTTATGAAAAACAGCACAAAACTGAAGATACTAAGGTACATAGCAATTATTATCTATTACTTGTTTTTGATCCCTTATGTTCTATTGGACTATTTTATTTATTGGAAAAACCTTCGTTTGACGAATCATATCTCTTTTAATATATTCGATGCTTCCATTTTGATTCATTGAAACTGTAAAGGCGAATTCCCAGCCCGGTGGAACACCTTTACTACACTTACAGAAACCTGAATCTCAAACCAACATGAAATCCAAAGTCGGATACGAGACTAAATTTCTCGATATATTCCCAGGGAATGGGGTTCTCTCAACCTCAAGGTGTGATAGCCAATAAAGCTACTTTTCTCAGTTCCCAGGAAGGCACAAAATTTATTCAAGACCTGAAATCATTATACAAAGGTGTCCTACGAAAAGGGGATGAAGACGCATGCTCACAAATCCACGACTATCACTATCCCGTTCTCCCAGTTACAATAATTTGCCGATAAAAAAAAGAAAGAGAGAAGGTACCCTTATATCCACGAATAAACCCACAATATTGCCATTTTTACCACTCGAGGCCGGTTCCCAATCTTACTTACGATGTTCCAACATTTTCAAAGGTTATACCGACTACGAGGCGAGACTTGAACAATCCACAGATAAATGAGGCCCCGTAAAATTAGAACTTTCCCGAAGGAATCACTCAAAATTATTTACGGACTTAAAACATGGTCGGACGTTTTGACGATATTTACTCTCAAGCTAACAATACCAAACAAACACCAAAACGACCGGCCAGAAAAACTGTTCACAAACCTCGTCGATGTAGCGGTAATTGGATCCTTCTCGAAGGTCAAACATGCCTCTTTATACAATACAAACTTAGTATTTTGACGTATTTTGACGTGCCAGTGACAAGCTGTGTTAACTTGTGAAGGCCCGGAACGAGAGTGCCGTGTGCCGATACCTTCCCCCTGGAGTCTTCATGTTCGTCCGACCGTTGATTTGAATCGGCCAATGGAAGCCCTCCTTCCTCCCAAATCGTTGCCAGCAGCCAATCGCCGGAGCCATCCTCTGACGCCCGCCATCTTGGGAAGCGAGATTTAGCGGGAATTCTAGTGGCAAAACGGGAAAATGTTCAATAATCAGAAAACTCTATGATTCTGAGTGGATTTTAATTTATTATTGTCCTCCGTCCATTTAGAACCCTCTATTGACAAGAGATATGTTCAATTGGTTAAATCTATCGGGAAGTCCACCGCTCCACAACGCCACCCGCCGTTACCGGGGCTTCCGGTAATGGACTTTGAGAACTCTAGTGCGCAGCCGTGATTGGTAGATTCCTCTTTCATTTTAGATTGAAATTGTCGTTCCTTCTCGCTATCGACATCTCCGCTATTTCCTGCTCGTCTTCTAGTGTAGATGTGGACGGGCGAAGGTTGTGCTCCTCTCCATTCTCTCTATCTTATGGAGGATTGTCCTGGCAAGTTTGTTGAAACGGCATCGATGGTCCGTTGACAGGCTTCAATGTAAACGAACCTTTCCGTCCCAAAGCTCCAAAGTTCTATAAAACAATTTACAAAATAAAACGGAATAAGTGAGTGTTGTGCGACGTATTGAAAGTGCCCTCCGGGAGTTTGATCCTCGCTCTAAACCACCGACGATGAGAGACAGTCCAGGAACTTCTGTATGGTTCCAAGCCTGTATGCGACATTTCGAATATCGCCAGTATTTTGTAAACATTGCAGTTAATATTTTCAGGGCTAAGCTGCAACTGTGGTTGAGGGTTTTGTTGTTCTAATAAATACTCTTTATTATGAATGTAATTGGCCTAGAAGCGTATCACGGAAATAGGTCGAAGCCAATTGGCCCATTAGTGATTTCGTTGGATGTTTGCGCTCAACTTCACTCTTATGTTCTCTTGTGCATTGGCTCACCGCGCTCCTGGATATTCCAATATGAACTTTGCTGCAAGAGCAAGGGATTTTATATACCATCGGACCAATAAGAGATGCATTTTCTTCTTGAAGAGAGTTAAGGAGGTGCCTATTATCTATTCGACCGATTGATACATGTTCTAAGATAAAACCTCAGAAGCAGGAATGGGATCTTCAATATCGCCTGTAAAAAACCAACATCTTTGGGAAAGATCTGGGAACTAAAATCTTTAGCGAATTCAAGCTTAGACTAGAATTCTGGTCCTGTTACGCTGAAAAAACTCCTGTCATCTAGAGACCTAATTAGTATAAACTTTGAAGTTTTCTGTTTCATTAGCCGATAATACCCCCATATCCAATTTACCATGTGAATAATAGAAACAGAAAATTTTCTTCTTTGGATATACCAGTCTACAAAACATCTGATATCACACGGGCATAAAGTGAACAGCTTATACAAACACATACCTACGTCCTTTCTCCCATCAATACCCATCTCAGCAGCAATCTATTATTATCAAATCCCTTGTATCCAAAAAGGAAGGATTTCCGACAAAAACAACATCCAAACCATACTTGAACCCTCTGCAAAAAAAAGCTTACTTCTGAAAAACTTCCAAGGAAAGCATATTCAAGTAATCCAGAAGTATATGAAATCCTGGATATCGTGGCAAAGTCTGTTTTGAAGAAACTGAAAGAGCAGTAAGCCAGCGTTTAAGAGGACATGAGAGTAGAGTCAGGGTAGAACATTTCGAGCCATCAGATCAAGCTTTGGATTATATTGCAATGTGACATAGCATTCTATCCAAAGGAAAAAACCCTATTGCAAAAACAAGAGATTTTCTATCTGGAAGATATCGATAGGGACGATGTGTATCACACAATTCTGATTTGAATTACCGTTCTTTCCAGTGCTGCGGAAAAGACTTGATTGACAGATCAGGTTGGAACAGTTTCTATAGTAACGCTCTCTTGCTAATCACATGCATCATGCAGAGTATTCATAAGAATATTTTGCCTGGTGCCTTAGTTCTAGGTCTAAAAAAGTTAACTACAATGTTCATGGGACTTAGACAATATCTTGGATTCTTCATATTCGACTAAAACCCAAAATAACTCCTTGTATGTTATGGTTTGTAATTTTCAATATTTTTACTCATGTCCGATGTATTTGAAATAAGTTGTATGTGAGGTTTCAAATGCCTAAATGTTTAGTCGTGACGAGCAAACAATGAATGAATGAATAAATATGGAGGAGAGGCTTCGGTTTTCATTGCTATTAGGTCTTATAGGTGATTGTCAAGTGCTTCTATTTTTTGGCTGGTAAGGATAATAAGATTGAGTCAGTATGACAAGTGGGTGATCGGAAATCTTAGGTGGATGTGCAAGTTTGAGTAAAGAATTTCTAACGGATCTTTCTGACACCTAAAAAATTGACGATTTATTTGGAAGGTAATCCTAGGCTCAAGTTTGGTACAGTGAGAGCGACGCGACGGTAATCCGGCAGGAATGAGAGTTTTCGGATAAAAGAATCTTCGAATAAGAGCAAGAATATTTGACAAAGGAGGTCGTATAAAAAAAGTAATCTCCTTGGTGATATTTTGAGTGGTATTGCTGTAAAAAATAGAATTACAGGCAGGGGAGATGAAAAAACAGGTAAAGTAGGATTAGAGATTGATCGTTGGGTATGGCAGATTCTGCTGGTTACAATAGGCCCATAAGCCACCAATGGAAAGCGGTTGCAGGACGGCGAGTGTTCGGGAGAAGCAGAGAGGAGGGAGAGATAGGTTTAGAGCAAGACGGGGGTTTCCGAGGGAAGTAGTAAAGGTTCTGCTGATGAGTAGAGTAGTAAAGGTCACACAAACATAACATCAAGTAGTCGTCTATGTTAGCGGTTCATGTCGAAGAATGGGAGAGGAAGAGAAAAGCGGAAACCAAGCCCAAAAATTGGAAGCGAAGAGAGAAGTACCGGAGGAAAATTAGGGGAAATAGGAGATTTTTAGAATGAAATGGAGACTCTTATGAGTCGACTTAGGGTAGACAAGGGGAAAACTAAATCGATGCATAGAGGAGATTTGAATTAGTCGATTAGGAGAAAGAGCGAATAGATAATAAATGAGAGAGTAATATAACGAGGAACAGTAGGGGCAGCAGTAGAGGAACTAAGAAGAGTGATGCGAGTGTGCATGAGAGGGAAAGAGGATGGGAATGAAGCGGAAGATAGTTGGAAAGAAGAAGGAGGTGAAAGGTAAAGGAGAGCGAAAAATTAATTAATAATGAATGAAGAAACGGACAGTGGAAATGAGAGATTGGAAACTGAATGTCTTATGAGATTTATCAGTGCACAAACCTCAGTGAACGAGATGAATGTACTGATAGCAAAAAAGGATGAAATGCTTTTGGAGGACGAAGGTATAGGTGTAGGAGTAGAAAATAGAAAAACGATTGAGAGAGATACAAAATGGATAAGATGTCTGCTTGATGAAGACAAATTGGAACATTCAAGAGATCGCCGGAAACAAAGCGTGAATAAAGGGGGTAAGTGGACTGTGAAGATTACGTAGGTTCTTCATCAAGGTATACGAACGACGAGAGGATTCGAATGTGTCAGGGTTAAAAAATAAGAACAAAGAACTTTGGAGGGAATCGCAGTAATGTAACGTGATATCGATGAGCGAAACGTGAGTAAATGCGCAGGAGTAGAAAATCATGACAGAAATATTTAAGGAAGAATTATTGTGGAAAATGCGATCAGCAAGAAAAAATCACGTGAGAGGATAAGGAATAGGTACTTTGGTGTTGGGAGTAGAAAAAGATTTGGCAGGAGAGAAAGGTAAGGATATAGAGTGGCCAGTTGGTTGTGGAGGCTAAGGCATGCGCTTTGGTCCCACGCACCGGCTGGCTGTGGGTTTGATTTCCGCCTTGCACTCTGGAAGAGCTTCGGCGGCCCACGCGGTGACCACTTGCCTAGCAAGGTAGTACTCATCTCCGGAAAGTCGTAGTGCCGGTACCTCTTGAGAAAAAGGTTACTCTAAGTACTTGGGGCTGGAGTTCTTGGTAGTTCGGAACCCACCCTAAGCTGTAGGTTCCCCTTACTTACTACTGAAGTAGTGGTAGGGTGTATAAAGAAATGGTGGAGAGGTTCGAGGAAAATGTAAATCCTCAGGGGACACATTGAATCAATCAATCAAAGGAAAGGATATGGAAGGAGAAGAAGGGAAATTGTCTTAGAAATGAAAGAGTAAGAAGTAACTGTCAATAATGGATGTAGAAGAAGGGGAGTATCGATTGGATGGAGAATGATGAGGGAGTAGACAAAGGAAAAGAAGAAGCATATGTTCTGAAAGAGGGAGATTCAAATGAAGAACCTGATGAGAATGGGGGTGGGGGAAAGTGTGCAATAGAGGAAAGGCATTTTTTAGCGGAAAATCGAAAGATAAGGATGTAGCTATGCGTATAGAAGGGATATCAAAGAGTGAAAATTCCACATGCGGATTCCTCAGCTAGGTCATGGGAGTGGTATAAGTTTGTCCATGTTATATTCTGAGGGAGGATACAGGACAAGCGGAAATGGTTATGAGGTAACCAAAAGTATACTTAAATATCGAAGAGGAACCGAGAGGGTTAGATGATAGTAAGATCGTACAAGTTAAAAGGATAACGGCATGACAGAAAAAGAAAAGATGCGTAAAAATCTCAGAGTTATAGTACAACAGCCGGCACATGATGGTGTTGCGGGATTGAGTTATATCTGCGGAATAATTGCAATGATAAAAAATGGAACCTCAGGGTAAGGTCGAAAGCATCTAGGAATAGCAAGAACACGTATAAAGATTTGTGAACAGTAGTGGATAAGGTAGTACGTAAGGATTCTAGAATAACAGTATATGTGATAATTAAATCGAAAAGATTATTCAATTTGTTTTTTACGAGATGTTACGTTTTCGGCCCGGTTTCTAAGTAATTATGGAATGGTGTTATTGATTTGCGGTGGTTAGGTAGAGCAATCTCTGGAAAAGAAGGTCATGTGTTTCAATCTCATCAAAAATGAAAGGCCTTTTATAGGAAATAAGTTTTAATGGAAGATATCCTTTTTCGTTGCAGGCTGCTAGGAAGAGCTGTGATCAAATTTATGCTGCACTAGAAAAACAGGGAAATTTGGCTCGTGATCAATGTCTGGCATGTTATACAAAATGCGCAAAACTTGGAGCTGACTGCAAGCAAATGATTAAGAGTATCGATGACGATGGACGAAAAAATGATAAAAATACCAACGGAACTGAGGAAAATAAAAATCGAGATATCAACGGAGGAAAGGTGAATAAAAATTAGAAATCCAACGCAAATTGATAATACTATGGGTATGTGAAGTACAAATGTCAGTGTATTGACATGAATAAACGATTTGCACAATAAAGCTTTTTGGAATATTCTGATTAACCTTATCTCAATACGTTCCACATTCTATCGTCTTGCACTTCTGTATAGCAAGATTCTTCCTTCAGAGGAGTTCTCCACGAAAATTAATATTGCCCAATATAAGAAATTGGAGAACATAGTTTAGGGAACATAACATAGTTAATTAGTTTAGTTTTACTGAAAAATGTTAATGTCGGTTTATTCGAAGGATGATCAGGTGAATTTGAAAAAAACAAGGTGAACTGTAATTTTTATGCACACAATAGATTAATCAAAGCAGCAAAGCATAATGAAGCAGAACACTCTTGAAGGCAAAACACTCAACTCAGACAAAAAAGCATTTCAAAACAAAAAAGTCTGGAGAGCTGATACGTTTAACTATTCTTCCGTTCCGTTTTCTTCGTGTGATGTCAAACATACCTTTGAACGATTAATTAAGAATAAGACGTAGATCCGGAGAATTTTTTTTGTGATTTGTAAATAACAATCACAGTAAACAATTAGGAGGTAAAATTTGTAGAAATGTTGTATCAAACAGGCTTTGGCAGTAGTGTATGATTTAGGGCAAACAACTTCGGATGAAAATTCCATATTTGGACAATTAGTTTATATGATTTGTTAATGAAAATTAAAGCTTAAAATCGAAAGGTGAAACTAATAACATCGTAACATCCATTTGCCCTTCATCGTATCGTGTGATTGAGAAAAGGAAATTTTCTACAAAGACAAGTACATTTCGACTACATGTACACTCCCTCTCGTATATTATGAGGTTATTGCACAGCTCCTTGAAACGTATGATATATTCTCAGCGACTCCATTAAATGGATGCTTTACTTTTGATTCTCTCTGAACCATCCCTACCTTTTTTCAATTCTCCTCCTTGCGTCAGATAGTACTCGTATTTTGCCAACAATGTGCTGCTTCATGGTAAGCAGCTTTGAGATTTTCAATATATATATATATATATATATATAAATTAAAATTTGGTTGAACAACCACCGCAAGGCCCACCTGGGAGCAACTGT